>CAIGRP010113503.1:0-46437 GCA_903798385.1 Fraxinus cuspidata | reverse complement strand
AAAAAAAAAAAAAAAAAAAAAAAAAATTGGGCTAGTTCTCTTTACTGTTTTCAGGTCATTTTCAATTTTCAGTTTTCGAAAACACTAATACACGTCTACTTACCTATTTTCGAAAAAGAACTTCCAAAAACGAGTTTAAAATTTACAAAAAAAGGATAAATTCTACAAACAAAATGGAAAATGCCAAAAAATGTCGTTTTGGCTGTTTTTAGTTAAAACAAAGTCAAAACTTCATTTTTTTTTATTTTTGAAAATAATTTTTCAAAATGACAAAAAGAACGCGTTTTCAGTAATCTCAAAATGGACACTCAAAACACAAAACCCAAAATGAATTCAAAACGAAAAACTAAAAACTGAAATACGAAGACAACAACCCTTACTTTTTATGTTGCTTAATTAGTAGTTCAAACAACTTTTTACATTCCAGAAGTGAGACAAATTATCTGTTTTCTTTTTTCTATAATGCAGTTCAATGATATTCAATCACCTTTACCAAGCATACTACTATTGAGTGCTTGATATACACAATTTGGTAGCATTAGGAAAATAAAAAATGTGTTTTATTTAATACGTGTCAAATATATATGTTAAGAGATAAATTTCACATCTAATAAATATAAGAATATTAACAAATATATAAAAATTTGGATTACTTTTCTTAAGAATGTTAATCTCATAAGTTAGAATTTGAGATCTTAATATACTATTAATCCCCATTAAATTAAAAAATAAGCACACAAATTTCAAAATAAGTATTTTCAAATGAGTCACTATCTTGTGAGTGCATGTTAAGTAATAAATCCTACATGGGATAAATTTAAGAATATCAATATCTATATAAGAATTTAGACTACTCATCTTAATGATACTGATTTATTTATTTTTTGGATAAAACTCTAAGCGTTGATAATTTAATCACCAAGAAAAAAAAAAGTGGATTGTATAGCCAACACAATGGAGAAATGACACGATTATGTGATTAGAGAACTTTTTAAGTTTTAATGGTTGATGGTCACATGAATTAAGCATCTGTTTGACGATCATTATTTTAGAACTCTTTAATTCTCATACTCATTTTTAATTACACATTTATACAATAAAATATTCTGCAATTAAATATTTTTTAATCATGTATTCTCTAAAAAAATCAATATTCAAAACTTTATTTTTTTCAAAATAATAGTCATCAAACATGGGCTAAGTAAATGGGTCTCCAATCCCATAAAAAGTTAGATAGATAGTGATTGAGAGCTTGCTTTGTAAAGTTACTTTTTTAAAAAATGATTTCAATTCCGGTACTCATTTCATTTCAGCCACATTTTATTTTAATTTTATATTTTATGAAATACATCAACTTTTATCAACATTATTTACTCGAAATTTACGTCAAAGATGCACTAAAATATTAGCCATGTATTATTTAATTACCATGATCAATGAAAATGCAAAAAACAAAAGGAATTGTGTAGCAAACACAAAGGATAAATGACGAGTATTTTATGTGATCAGAGAACTTTTAATTTTGAGTAATGATATTTGCAGTCGTTCACTATTGTAATCGTCATATGACTACGATATGACGACTACAGTAATGAGCGACTACAAATAGTATTACTCTTTAAGTTTTAACGGTCACTTGAATTCAGTCCCCGTTTGACAACCATCATTTCAAAATTCTTTAATTATCATACTTATTTTTAATCACGCGTTTACATAATAAAATATTTTACACGTAAGTTCAAAAAAAATTCTTACTTTGTAACATGTATTCTTTTAAAAAATCACTATTCAAAATTTCATTTTTCAAAATAATGACCATTAAACATGGGCAAAAAAGTGGGTCTATAATTAAGAGCTTGTTTGGTAAAGTTGCTTGTGTTAAAATGATCAAGTTTCAATTATAAAACGCATTTCACTTTAACCACACTTTTTATTTTATTTTAATCAAATATTTTATGAGATTCATCAATTTTTATCAATACTATTTACTCAAAATTTACGTCAAAGATGCACTAAAATATTAGCTATGATTATTACCACTCACACTCACACTCACACTCACATTTCCAATATCTTAAAATTATAACTGTTTAAATCCTCCTTGCTTTTTGAAAAGGGCAAACCGTAAGTTTGAAAGTTTGAGAATAGGAATTGAGGAAAAGGAATGTGTGTTCCTTTTTTGATTCATTTCTCACTTGGTTTTGTTACCCCTTGATGCCTTTTTGTGGGTATTCTAATCTAATTATGACCTACAAAACCCACACTAAAAGAGGAGAATAGATTAATCCACAACTTTTTTTAAAAAAATTTACTAATCACTCTTTTGTGATCTAGTTAAAATTTCTAGAAATGTATTTAAAAAAAAAAAAAAAACAGCGAGTAATTCTATTTAAGATCAATGACACTAAGTGTTATTAAATGAAATATACAATTAAATGAATTACATAATTTTACATTTAATTGAGTATATCACACAATATCACACAGATTGGTGTTTTATCACCATTAATGCTAGATAATATTTTTAATGAATAAGAGTACATTTGGCATTGTTTTTGCTTTTGCTCCTTGTAAAATAGGTCAATTTTCACTAGTCAAACAAACCAATTCCAAAAAATCGTCCAAAAAGATTCAAAAGAAATCTCTTAATCCCCGAAATAGTTTTTGACTTGTCAAAAGTTTTGTCAAATGAATCGTAAATTCAATTATAAGTTTAATATTTATAATGATAATCTAGACATATATTATTTTTAAGATACGCATTTTTGAACTCTCTCTAAAAACAAAAACAAGTGCGTATCTTAAATTAAAAGTTGTTTTTTCTAATTCTATTTTTTTTAATTTAAATTTGATTATCAGTTTATTTATTTTTTATTTTTCAACAAGATGGAGCAATTATAAAGAACTCTCCATATTTGAAATCAGTACTGGACCAGGTCCAAGTCTTCTGCATGGGCCAAGGATTCAAGACAAAGAGGCCTTCACGTGGCTAACCGAACATACAAAGGTTTCCGATCCACAAATACAGGCCCACTATCCTGTTATGTTTCCTTTCCTTTTTCCTAAACATTGGCCCAAGTTTGGCAGAAGTAATTATGTGGGACCTGTTCATCATCATAGTAAAAAGAATTAATAATAAATGTGTAATGCAGTTATTAAGCCTTCATCTCCATAATTTTTAAATTACATTTTTCTCTTTCTTATTTTCAATAATACATTTTTCAATAAAATAATATTATATGCAAATCCAAAATTTTTCCTTAATTTTTAACTACACATTCTCCAGCAATCACCACTCAAAATGCATTCTTAAAAAAAAAAGAAAAAAAAGAAAAAAAAAATGGGGCTCAAACAACTCTAAATTATAAGTGTAAATAAATGGAAGGCTCAAAATTCTTTTAATAGGTTGGCTTAATTGTGTGCTAGACAGTAGAAAACATTATTCATAAAATAAAATCATCTTAATTTTGGTTGTAATTGACCGAGTATATATGATAAATTAAGTCTCTGTTTGGTCTTTATTCTTAAAATTTAATTTATTTCACGTTCATTTTTAACTACATATTTTATAAAATTTATAATTTTTTTTTATCAATTTTTGAATCTTAATTTGAATTATTTTTTATTAAAAATTTACTAAAAATCTATTTTTTATCAAAATGGAAAAAATACATTTCATATCTAGGTAAACTAATCTTGATTTCCAACAATGTGTTAACAAATATATATTTAGCATTTCACTCTCTTTATTTTGTATATTTATTTTCAACGACACAAAAATATGATAAAATATTTTGCATGTAATTCTAATTTTTTTCTACTTTTTAATAATACATTATCCAAAAAACCACTATTCAAAATATCAATTTCTCTTTATAATGACCATTAATTAGTGGCTTAATTTAATTACCAAGAACAAAAAAAAGGGAATTGTGTCACAAGCACAATGGAGAAATGACACGATTATGTGATTAGAGAACTTTTAAGTTTTAATGGTTGATGGTCACATGAATAATGAATTAAGCCTTTGTTTGATGGTCATTATTTTAAAACTCTTTAATTCTCACACTCATTTTTAATTATACATCTAAACAATAAAATATTCTACAATTAAATCTTTTTTTAACCGCGCATTCTCTAAAAAAATCGATATTCAAAACTTCATTTTCTCTAAGCAATCTAACATGAGCTAAGTAAGTGGGTCTACAATCCCATAAAAAGTTAAATACTTAGTGATTGAGAGCTTGCTTTGTAAAGTTACTTTTGTTAAAAATGATCAAATTTAAATTCAAATACTCATTTCACTTCAGCCACATTTAATTTTAATTTTAATTTTATATTTTATGAAATTCATCAACTTTTATCAACATTATTTACTCGAAATTTACGTCAAAGATGCACTAAAATATTAGCTATGATTATTACCAGTCAAAACTATGTCACTCACACTCACATTTCCAATATCTTAAAATTATAACTGTCAAACCATTAGTCCGTAGGTATTGTAATTACCAACCCCATTTTCTGTTATGCCAGCTAGATATTAGTGAGTTAAGTGTGTTATAACAGTTGGTTGTTTGTTGTAATATTTGGTATCTTTCATTCCTTATTCATACATTCAGATAGCTTTTGGACATGAAATGAACATTTCTTCTTTCCAATTCAACTCTAATAGTCTGAAAGTTTGAGAATAGGAATCAAGGAAAAGGAATGTGGGTTCCTTTCTTGGTTTTGTTTCCCCTTGATGTCCTTTTGTGGGTATTCTAATCTAATTATGACCTACAAAACATGCACTAAAAGAGGAGAATAGATTAATCCACAACCATTTTTAAATTTTTTTTTTTACTAATCACTCTTTTGTTGCATTTTTAAAAAGAAAGATACAATTAAATGAATATATAATTTCAAACATATTATATAATGTCACACAGACTGGTGTTTTAGCATTATTAATGCTAGATAACATTTTTAATGAATAAGAGTTCATTTTGCATTGGTTTTTGCTTTTGCTCCTTGTAAAATAGGTCAATTTTCACTAGTCATACAAAACAATTCCAGAAAATCGTCCAAAAAGATTCAAAAGAAATTTCTTAATTTCAGAAATTGTTTTTGACTTGTTAAAAGTCGTGTAAAATGACTCATAAATTCAATTATAAGATTAATATTTATAATGTTAATCTGGCCATACATTATTTTTAAGATACACATTTTTGAACTCTCTAAAAACAAAAACAAGTGTGTTTCGTAAATTAGAAGTTTTTTTATTTAAATTTGATTATTAGTTGATTTATTTATTTTTTTCAACAAGATGGAGCCATTGTAAAGAACTATACATATTTGAAATCGGTACTGGACCAGGTCCAAGTCTTTTGGATGGGCCAAGGATTTAAGACAAAGAGGCCTTCAGGTGGCTAACCGAACATACAAAGGTTTCTGATCCACAAATACGGGCCCACTATCCTGTTATATTTCCTTTCCTTTTTGCTAAACATTGGCCCACGTTTGGCAGAAGTAATTATGTGGGACCTGTTCATCATAGCAAAAAGAATTAATAATAAAAGTGTAATGCCGTTATTAAACCTTGTTTGTTCCCCACAATTTTTAAAATATATTTTTCTCTTTCTTACTTTCAATCATAAATTTATCAATAAAATAATATTATATGTAAACTCAAAATTTTTCTTTATTTTTTAACTGCACATTCTCCATCAATTTACTATCTCAAAATACATTCTTTAAAAAAAAAAGGGCACAAACAACTCTAAATTATAAGTTTAAATGAATGAAGGGCTCAAAATTCATTTAATAGGTGCCACTTAATCGTGTGTTAGACAGTAGAAAACATTTTTCATAAAATAAAATCATCTCAATTTTGGTTGTAATTGCCCGATTACGTATGACAAATTAAGTTTCTGTTTGGTCTTCATTCTTAAAATTTAATTTATTTCACATTCATTTTTAACTACATATTTTATAAAATTTATAATTTTTTAAATCAATTTTTATTAAAAAATTACTAAAAATCTATATATATATATATATATATATTTTTTTTTTTATCAAAATGGCAAAAATATGTTTCGTAACTACGTAGACTAATCTTGATTTCCAGCAATGTGTCAACAAATTTATATTTAGCCTTTCACCCTCTTTATTTGTAAACTCTTTATTTTGTATATTTATTTTCAACCACATATAAATATGATAAAATATTTTGCATGTAAGTCTAATTTTCTTTTTCTATTTTTTAATAATAAAAAATTTTAAAAAATCACTATTCAAAATATCATTTTCTTTAATATCGCTTTATAATGACCATCAAATATGGGCCTTGTCTGGCCTTCATTATTTGAAATTTTAATGATTGAAATATTATTTTTTTGAAAAATGTGTGGTTAAAAAAAAAGAAAATATATTGGAATTATATGTAAAATTATTTTAGTAGAGAATATGTGATTAATAAGAAAAGAGAAAAAAATGAATTATAATTTTAATGGGCTAAACGAGAGCTAAGAGTTGTATCTCAATTTTCAAATCCTTGTTAAATTGTCACAATAGGTGGTTGGATGGAGGACCCACACAAGTTTAATATTCTCTCTGATTTAGTTGGTTTTATAAATTTAAAATAAATAAACTTTAATTCAAAAATCATAAATTAATTAATTTTGTTGGCTCAGTTGAAACGCATGAGCATCAATTAACGTTGCCAATAATGCCAATTACTGCCTAATAAAACACGAAGACCTTGTTTGATTTAGATAAAAAATAATAAAAAATGATGAAAAGTATTTTAAAAATATATAATTAAAATTAATTATTGATTATAATTTTGATTTTTAATTAAATCAATGGCAAAATAATAAAAAAAAGTAAATAAGAATTAAGAGGTGACGAAAGAGGTCAACGGTCAATCATCTTAAAAAAACCTTCTCACTCTCACCGACACCGGCCAAACGCCGATCAAACCAACCGATACTCACCCACCCCGTTTCTCAGCTGCTTGAACTCACCGTGACCGTACCATTATATACATACAGGTATACGTATATACCATGGCAGCAGTGGCCTCCGAAAAGATCATGGACCCTACAGCCTCACCTCCAATTTCACAATCAATGGATCATAATTCTTCTGCTGGCTTCTCCGCCGCTTCCGCCGATGCTTACTCGCCGTCGTACGCCGACGCATCTGATCTCCACTCCACTTCAACCCCTAGCCCTCCCAGAGAATTCGATAGTCAGGTCTTTTCTCGCCCTCTTTTAGTTTTTTAGTTATAATTTCTGTAGTTTGGTGGTGTCATTGTTCTTTTTTTTCCAGTAAAAGAAACGTTTCGTTCTTAGTTCATTTTTTATTGATTTTTTTTTTTTTTTTGGTATTTTTCAAGAAACAATCGGACGACCTTGAATTTTGAATTTTTTAGGATCTCATATACATTTGAATCTTGTTTTGCTTCTGTTCCAATTCTTGTGTCATGAAAAGGATTTCTGTTTGCTGACTAATTAGGAGAAATGAGGTGCTTGAGATCAAGTAAACCGGGTCAATATGACATTTTACAGTTGCTAATTTTATTGAATGTTAATTGAAAAAGATGGACGTGTTGCAATCTCGAGAAAGATTATAACTGGAAATCTTATCAACCCACAAAATAAAGTTAGAAAAAGCATCTCCTGCTCAATTTCCTGTCAAAAGAAAAGATGGCCATGGACTAAATAATTTGGGTGCATTTGCTGATGGGAAGCGTTATGTTTTTGTTACAGAGTCAACCATCTAAGAGTGAAGAGTATCGGCAGCTATTTCGTCTCCCACCTGACGAAGTAAGTAATGTTAATTATTCAACCTTTTTGGTTGGCTTATTTTGTAGAGTATATATTCTAGTAATTTCTTTTTCTACGTATTTGTGCATTGATAATGAGGTTCAATGGGCTTTAAAGGATTTTCAACTGTTATCATTGAACTCCCATTGTGGAGTCATAGTTGCAAATCATCTTGAGGAGTTAGCAAACCGTTTCAATATGGTCCCAGATTTTTTCTCCTTGTGCCAAGAAGATGGATATAGATTTTTAAAAATTGACTGATTGAAAAATCTTATATATTGTTGGGATTACTTTCCGAGATCAATATAAACCATGGATGAGTTCAACTTGTTAAATCAAGTATATACTATATAGGCTTCCTTTTTATGCCTTCTTACCTTCTTAGAAGTGCATACAACATATTGTGTGCATCTTCGTTTTGGTTTTCAACCGACCTGTATAATGTTTTCATATGAATTTGTGAAGTTCCGTAGGTAGAGTAGCCATTCCATATTTTTAGTGTTCAAAACCTGAGTGATGTGTAGCTAATTCGTTGACTATAGTGTACAAATTCTGATTTTGGAAATTCTACACAGTAAGATTTGGGGGTATTTCAGCCGGCTTAGTGCCCCCAGCTGGGTAGTGCTGTGACTTCAATTTCTGGTTGGTGAATGGCTTTGTATATATTATTAGAAAAGTAACACTCATATGAAATTCTGGTCGTCTGTGCAGTTTAAGTAGTCCAAAAGGAATAATAAAAGAAGAAAGTGCTCAAGTTCATGGTCTTGAAAAGTCATTCCTGATGTTCAAGAATTTCTGACTAATGATGTTAAATTCTACTGAAAGTCTGATGGAATAAGTTAAAAACACCAATTTGTTATATTAATGAGTAATTGAGAGTGCGCTGATGGAAAGTGTAAGCCATGCATATACACACCTGGTTTTGCTTGCTCCAAGTTTCACGTCATTCTCTTGGCCCTTTTTTCAAGCTTCTGAATTTAAATGAACATAGGATTCCCTGTACTTGGATAATCCAATCTTTCGAACTATATTATAAAAGGCATGGTGATCCACCCACTAGCTATAAAATTTGAAGGGCTTTGGGGCTTGCTTCACACCACTACCAATCAGCCAGATCAGACGTACAATAAAATGCTCATGAAGAAAAGACAAGAAGGACATCTACAAGAGTTTCTCATGTGGAGACCAGGGGATAACTTAAGTGTTCTCATATCAAGGGTTCCATTAAAGGTCATAAATTGTTGCACCATGCATATTATTAGGCATGTGATGGGTGTACTCTCTCCAGTTCTTAATGAGACTGCCTGGAAGAATCTGACTGCTATGGTAAATATTTAAATAATTGTGGATTGAGATAAGATTGTATTTGCAAGAGTTGGGTTTATACAGTATCAACTTGAAAGTGGAGAGAGTTTTAATATGTGAAGACGTTTGAAAGCTACTAATTTAGTGACTTCACCTGTTGCTTATATGTGGCATTGTTCTTCATTTAGACATGAATTGTTTCTTGGAGTTTGTTTATGATTATGTTTCTAGATCACGTCAATGGAACTTTTGGGCTGGTTTTGATTAAATGAAATATTGATAGTTTTGATGATACTACTTGAGAAATCAGTTTGGTGGGAGATATATTTGAAAACCTAAAGAAGTGATATAGGGTTATAGCTTTGAAGGTTATGATCTATGCATGATACGATATGATCAAAAAGAATATACAGGAAATCTATTTATTTGCTACATTCATTGGGTGGACATAGCATATGTGAGGACGTTAAGATGGGTTTTGTTTCCATACAATGATAATTATTTTCACACATGATTAAGGCTTATGCCTTGAGGCACGCCTCCCGATTGGCCTTCATTAAGAGCCTCAAAGCTTATACTTTTAGTGCCTTTCTCGAGGCTTACGCCTTTCCTTATTCAGGTGCATACTCAATGGCAAAAGTCTTGGGCAACTAACTTGTGTGCTATATCATCTCTCTCTTTTTATAGTTTTTCGTTATTGATCTTGGCTTTTTGGACTGGGTTTTCTCATACCCTAAAATGTTTTAAGGTTGTTTGGGGTATTTTAAATACAACCTTAAAAGGCTAGAAAAAGGAATTGGATGAGAAGAGAACAAGTGAGAATGCATACACTAGCTTACATTAAAGTATGATAACTGCCTTCGAAATGAAGTTTAAACTTTTCAGACTAACAACCAGCGATAGGAGATTCTAGTACGTAATTACATTCTTTTCTGTGTTTTATTTTTTCCTTTTGTAAGTTTGTTTTTGTCCCCAATTTTTTCTAATTTCTTTTTTGCTTCCAATTAAAAGCAAATGAGATTCTTTGATAGCTAGTAATTTGTTTTAGGCTTTTAGTATTAGTTATGTTTGTGGATTAGTGGTCTTGTATGTGATCAGTCTTTGTTAATTTATAATTTTCTACTTTGTTGGTGTATTAAAAATTGAGTTTGCTAATTAGACAAGTTTTATCGACATGTTTCATTATGAATTTTTAGATGGTTTATGGTTTCTTATGAGTATACTTCTGCATTTTCATTAGTTTTTTATTTTATTATCGGATTATATGGATTTATTCTTTGAAGCATGTTCAGTCCTAAGCCTTGCCGCACAGAGAGAGAAAGCCTGGACCTCTGGTTTTGCCTTTACAAAAAGTGACTACGATGGATAAAATAAGAAATAAGGTTGTATGTAAATGAGTAGAGGTATCAAAGGATTTTTAGAGAGAAAGATGTTGGGAGTGTTATTTGTATTGTCTAGGTCTGAACAAACTCCCTTTAACTAGAGCAATGCAATTTTAGTTGGGTGAGATACAGAACATGTCTTAAGCTGTTGCAAATGATTTGGTTTCCTCGAACCTTCCAGAAACTTATTTCTGATTTAGATAATAGTAAAAGGGTTGCAATTAGTTGCCCAAGATTATTGTTGCTGTACATGTTATATCTATTTTTTTTCGTCTCCTGGTTATGTAAACCTGTTTGTTGTGTTTTATTTTCAGAGTTTGTGACTGGTTTCTGATCATGTGGGTGAGCTCCAGTTTTGTTTCCCGAGGCTACCAATTTTAACAAATAATTCTTGTGTATTGAACTTTAAAGTAGTCTAGGCATTTATCTTTTCCGAACCTCTATCTATTTATGGATCATTTAACTATAGATTACTTTTCTCCAAAATACTTATTTCGCATAAGTTATAATGTTTTTCCTTGTTATAGGTTCTCGTTCAAGATTTTAACTGTGCATTGCAAGAGAATTTCCTTCTTCAGGTAATATTGATCTTTATATTAAATATATGTTTGGGTGCCCTTCTTCTAAAATTATAATTAAGAATCCGGCCGTTATAGAGTCAACGGGCCCACTATGGCAGCCATGTTTGACTGCTTTATCTGCAGTCAATTAAAATTTTTGAGGGAAAGCCCATGGTGTCCCTAACTTGTTGCATTCAACATTCTTAAGCAGGACAATTTTGACATTTCAAAATAGAAAAGGACGCTGCCAGTTTTTTCCCCAAATATTGCGGCTGAATCAAGTTCAAGCATATTGTTACAACATTTATATTTTTGATTAAAATGTGGAATTAATGGCGCCCAAACAGGCGCTAAGTTGGTTTCAGAGTTAGATTTTCTTGCACTTTCATCTTTATGCTTCATGCATTTTTATTTTTCCTTTCATCACGTGTCGGGTTGCAACTATTATAGGGTTATGCCTTTTTTCCCCCTGTATCATTCACACATTTTAATGTGAGTGGTTGTCTAATAACTTTAGGACTGTTACAGTATTCCTGATGGGAGTGTTATTCTTCATTGCAGGGCCACATGTACCTCTTTGACCGTTATATCTGCTTTTATTCCAACTTATTTGGATTTGAGACGAAGGTATGCTTGTGCTTATATCATGTGCTTCTGTCCATTATCAGCTTTTGCTACACCTCTGTGCATATGAGGCAAGGGTTTTTGGTCAATAAGTATTTTCTCTTTTGTTTTTTAAGCTAATCAATTTAGACCAGAGTTTGTTTGGATGGTATCCGTGCTCATGTTCATTCTTATACTGTGTTTGTGGGTACAATTATAAACCTTGACAGTTAGATGAACTAAATGATTACAATGTAAATGAATTTGTAGGCAATTTATGTGAAGAAAGCAAAAATGTCTGTGAATTTTGTATTTTTGAGGCAATACTGCTCTTCGATCAAGTATCACATATTTAGTTTGTTAGACTGATTCAGGAGTTATACATCATCAAGGATCATGTGGTATATGAAATGGTGCTTAACCGCTAATCATATTCCTACAAGATTTCACCAGTATAGGCTTGGTCAACTGAAAATCTATGCTATTCTATTAATTGTTCTCTATTTCATTCTTATCCATGTCATTTATCTTCGGATCATAAGATCTCTCCTTCCATTTCCTTCTGTTCCTAGTATTATAAAAAGACAGGTTGGGGAGTTTTGAACTGCTTTCATGTAAATTCCAGGGCAACAATGAAATGTATAAACAAGTTCCTTAGCTGCAGTCAGCCAGTATCTTAAGATAAACTATTGCACAAATTATGATGTGATTTCCACAGTTTTCTATAATTTTAGTACTTCTCGTTACTATGATTGGTTTCTTCTTACCGCTTCAAGTTTACTGCTAGCTTGGAAAATCTTTTATTTCTGTTGGTAATGAGATTGTATAAACATGTAGCTTGGGAACTGAGAATACAAATGTCGGATTATGACATGGTTGCATTTGCAACAGTTACATAGTAGGTATAGTGATGTTTGAGTTTGCGATCGTGTTGATTATAAATTTGATCTTTAGTCTATTAGTTATTGTGAATAGATGAGATTTAGTGATTCTTTGGTTTTCGAGGTCATACACACTCTAAATATTTGGAATTTTAAAATAAAATGACCGACCTTTGAATGTGGATTTGATCCTACTAATATTGTTTGATGCTTGTTTTGTTTCGTCAATACCATTTTGGTGGTAGGTCCTTAATTCATCAACAATTTTAACATTGACACTCTATATTTTAGAAAATCATCCCATTTCGTGAAGTCACGTTTATAAGGAGAGCAAAGGTAGCAGCTATCTTCCCTACTGCGATAGAAATAATAGCTGGAGGGCAGAAGGTATTGCCTAGTTTTATGCTGTATTACGCTGTGTTCTATAAATGTCATTTATTTTTCCACTTGATATGAGATCATCTACTACTTTGTCTTTAAACAGTGTTTCTGTTTTGGCAGTATTTCTTCACCTCTTTTTTATCCCGTGATGAAGCTTTCAAGCTCATTAATGATGGCTGGTTGCAGCATAGCAACGGGTCTAAAGAAATTACAGATCAGCAGGTATTTAGATGTTTAATGGCATATAATTTCATGCTTAATATTTATAATTAACTTGTCATTGTGATAAAATGGAATTCTAGTTTTATGTCTGCTGGAAAGTTGGCAAGGGGTTATAAGGTTGGATGAATAGTCTTGTCATGTGAGACAACTTCAAGACTCCTGCGACTTGTTTTGAAATTTGGATGGATGACATACATGACACTTGAGTTCCTGATTCCTTTCTATATTCAAGGATACAATTATTGACACCTGATTCCCAACTCCCTACTACATTCGTGGATACATTTATTGGCTTGCGAGCAGCTGGAAATCTTTGCTTAGACTTGATATGAAACACTGCAATCTCCTTTGATGTTCACGGGAATTCAGGCTTAGTTTCTTTCACAGGAAACTAAGGGAAATATGTTACCTGCAAACATTAGTATCTTGTTGGTTGGTTACAATTTCCGCAAGAGTATGCGAACTCTCTTTTAAAGTTCATAGATTCTGTAAAACACGCACAATATGTCTTTTACCCAATCAATTTGAAATTCCTTTTTTCTTCATCTTATCCTCGGTAATTAAGTGGAATGCAAAGGGCATTGTATGTCGGTGGATCTTTTTTATGCGCGAAAGATTGGATTTTGAAGTTTAAATTATTTATACTTATGTAACCTTTTTTGAGTTTCTATCCACGTTGATTTTTCCTCTTTTGAGATGTATGTGATTACTGAATATGGATAGATATCTTGGTTCCTTACAAAATGGAACAAGCATTTTGTGTTCTCTGCATAGGGTTTTGGGTTATCAATCATTTTTTGGGGCACTTATTTGCCAAGACTCTTGGATTCTATATTATATAATTTCGTGCTGTAGAATTATTTTTGTTGTCACTTTTTCTGTGAGAGGTAATAGACAATCAGTCCTATCACATGGACTTAGAGACAATATTCTGTATTGGATTATTGCTTTTCTGTCAAATTGTGGATAATTTTCTGATTGGAGTAACTGTAGAAGACCAAGATATGTTAGTAAGATAGTGTATTTTTCTTGTGGCCTTGTATAAATGGTTCGATCATTATCTGATGAGATACATGTATGAAATATCAACCGTATTCTGTTGCTATTTATTGTTCTGCTTTATCTCAGGAGTCTAAGTCTGAGAATAGTAGCCAAGAAAATGGGAGTGCTATAGTTGAAAAATCTGAGAGTTCCAGGCAATCTGTGGACAATCTGGATATCACTGAAAGGTATTTTTCTTTGAGATGCAACATGATAAATCCTAGTCTCCAACTGAATGCCACAGTTGACTTTTTCTAATTGTTTAGAACCAGGCTGTCTTTAAAATCCAAAAACTTTCCTAAATCCACACAGTAATATCTTCTTCATAAGTAATTGTTCCGTGTCAATGTTTTCTCCCAAAATAAGATAGTTAATATGAAGTCTGCTTTAAACATCTTGTAGACTGATAGTAACCCACAGCATTCAATTCAAAATGTTGAGGTTGATGAAGCGTGGTTTTATTTCAATCTGTGAGTGCATTTTTTCCACAAGGAAAAGCAGTGGATTATGATTTTATACTAATGCAGATTTTTCCAGAGAATGTTTTGGATGATAATACTTGCAGGAAATTGCTGGCAAGTCACTGAATGTAGGGTAATTAGGGTTTGAGACACAGGAGGAAGAAACAAAGCTGAGGCTGTTAAAACTAAGGCAGATGACTCTGATTTTTATTATACCCTTTTGACTTGCTGAACCTTCTAATCATGTATATGGAAAAACCAAAAAAAGTAAAGGCTAGTCGACACTCAAAACTCCATCTGGCAATATATGACTAGTGTCCATTACTAAAATGATTAAAGTACCCTCTTCTGAGAGAAATTATAAAAAAAATTGTAAAGTACAAGCACAAACGAGTGAACTAGATTGCAAAGTAAATACTCAATTATTAATGATCCCTGTCGCTGAGTGTAATAAGACAGACTTTCCAAAATGCTCTTTCTTTGTTACTCTTGTTCTGTTCGACTGAATCAAATTTTTTGATGATTTATCCGTGTGAATCAGGGATGAGGATGTTCCCATGACAGAAGATTCTAAACTATCAGTTAATGGTGAACCTGAAACTGTGTCCACACCTTCAGGATTGCAAACTATTGAGGTTGAGGATGTAGAAGTTGCTCAAAGCATTGAGTGTTCATCATCTGGAAAATCTTCTGTTTGGGAGCAGGAGGATTCTGATGCACCTGGAGGTCAGTCAAATATTCTATTCTCCAAATATGTATAACAATTGAATTACTGTTCCACATTTGCAATTCCTAAAAAGGATTAAATATAAAAAAATTGTGCTCTTTATGATTTCATTTTATTAAAATTACTGTTCTCTGTTTCAGAATTAAGGAAATGTTGACATGGTTCAGCACATTGATAATGTTATTATTGTCTTTAGTAAATAGTGTGCAACTATTTTGTACATAATATCAAGTTCTGATGTCAAAGATTCTTGCTTGTACTGTGAGTTGCTTAGGTTTTCCTATAGGGTCCGTTTCATTACCAATCCCTATAGTTTCTGTACTTGTTTAGTGTCTGCTCCTCCTTTTTTCAAGAATATAGTGGAATACTTCAACATTCAAATTTTAATGTATGCAGTGAGAATGTGAAGTATTTTATCATTCAACGTGAAATTGATGCAGTAGAATGTCAACAGGAAGCATTGGTATGACAGTAAAGTTTTAACCACTTCAACTGGAGGAAAGTCCAAAATCTAGTCATGACACTATTAATGATCAAAATATAACTCTATGTTAAAAAAATTCAAATGAAAAGTAAACAAAAAATGCCTATGAAAATCACAAACATTTATCTACAAGGTGTCAAAAGGTTAAGTACTGAAGAATGGCACCACCCCCAATGTCATGACTTGGCCAAAATTTCTTATTTGAAAAAGCACGTGTCTAAGGTGTTGTTTTATTTGTTTTTGTATTCTTGCAAACAGACAGTTGTACCCTATTTTAATCGAAGTACTCAACATAAAAAGATCACTAGAGCTCACGATAGTATCAAAAGTGCAGATATAACTGGTAACTTAAAATTGGTAGAATAAATTGGACAGCACATCGCGTAGATCAAGTTCCTCTCAAGGAATGCCAATAACAGATGCTGCTAAAGAAGGGCAATGGATTCGATGCCACTGATTGTATACCAACAATTGAAATAATGAAATACCAATTTCTTCTGTGATTATTTCCATCTACTAGTGGTTACATGTCAAATTATCGATGTATGAAATAATTGGGTGCTAAATTGCAGTTGGATCTAATGTTGTTTCCTAATGTCTGGTTATATGTGCACATCATATATCCATTATTTTGATGCCTCATTTTATGTTGTGCCATTTAGGAACCTGTATATCGTATTACTTTTCTTTTATGTGTCTGTGTGGAGTGGGGACAGATGTTGCTCTTTAACTTGATCTCTCAACTTTGCATATCACACCACGATCTTTAAAGTTTCGGTTTTTTCTCTGCTTCATAAATTTTATTCCAATTTCTTTAGTGTTTTAATCTAATTTCTCTTTCCACTTTATCTATCTTGAGCTTGGTTTTTAAAATGCAGTTCCTGAATGCTACATGATGGTCGCTGAATCGAACTTTCCGGTAGTACAAATGTTGCTTTATATGTAATATTACATAAATGATTTTATTTAAAAAGTAAGCAGCATGAGCTGGTGTGGTCTAAACATTTGATTGATGCATTGCAGATAGACGTTGAGGAGTTTTTTCATCTGTTTGTTTCAGATGACGGTGTTAGTTTTCAGGAGTCCTTTCATGACAAATGTGGTGATAAAGGTATAGGCAAAACGTTTTATGGATGGTTCAATTCACCATGTCACAGTGCTAGGTTCTTTAAGTGGCGAATTTATAACAATAACTCTCATGCTCCTGCCTTATAGATTTCAAATGTACTTCATGGCGTCCGCATGAAATATATGGGCATACCCGTGATGCATCATTTCAACATCCAATTAAACTATATTTTGGTAGGTTTTCGATCAAATCATGTTGATTTTCATATTTAGTGTCCATTCACTCCGATGCTAAGTTATTATGGGTTCATTCTCTGTATATTGCTTCATGTAGGTGCGAGGTTTGGTAGCTGTCAGGAGGTTCAGAAATATCGAGTTTACAAGAACTGGTACATGAAATTTGTCATAATAATTTTCCACTAGTTCGAACTATCAGGATCGTTATTTCTTATTCTACTATTGCCACCACCATCCCCTCCTGCTAGTATATTACTACTAGATTTGTTGCTTTTTTATTTGTAAAACATACTTCTCATGGTATTTAATGCTCGAACTTTTACAATCCAGAAATATTTTTACCTGATACATTGTGCTAAAATTCCATTCACTTTTCGCTGACAATTCTATAAACTTTAATCTTCTCCAGCTGGATCATACATGAACCAGCTTAATTATGTACAAGCATTTATACCTTAAAGCATAAGCCTCGAGCATGTTTGATAGGGTAATTCTTACAAGACTCGTATCGTTAAATTTGTTTAGTAGATAATTGACCTCATGTCACTGATGATGTAATCTGTTTATCAACACTTCCTAGAAAATTTATGGTCAGAATTAATCTCTTTTCTCTATCTAGTAACTGTCAGTTAGAGAAAGATTTGATTTTGAATCATATTTTACCTGGCGTATGGTCGTGTAGTATTTAGTTTTGAGTAAATCCTGTGCATGCACGGGTTACCAATGTTGAGCTTACTTTATGTAATTAAACACATTGTAATTTAGCCATTGTGAGAACTGCTTGCCAATAATGATGCAATCTCCGTAATAAAGTTCCAGTTCGTATTCTCTTTGCAACAGCTGGCCAATGCACACCAAATTTCGAGTCAAGTCCTGTCATGATGTCTCATTTTTTTAGGATTCCCACTGTAAAGTTCAGCTCTTTATTGTATTTTGACTTGCATAATTTTGTATGATGCCAGTCACTTGGTTGCTGAGACTTCACAAGAGATCAGTGACGTACCATATGGGGATTATTTTCGAGTTGAGGTACGGTGTTCCAATTCATATCGAAATCCTAGGATTTTATATTCCCTGTTACAAAATGCCGTGGCTGCGCTCCTGTTTCACGTTTCAAGATTTTGATTTGCCTTTCTTTGTATCTGGCTACTGTTTGCACTCCTTTTTCTTTTGTTCTGAAGAGGAGGTTGGTTAGGTGGGTGGGTGGTGTTTAAATTGGTGGCCTAGTTCTGGTCCGTTGTTGATGTGTTGAATGATTTACTCTGGACCTTTTACTTATCATTATCTGATTTTCAACATCATTTGCACTTGGGGGTTAAAATGAATCAGAAAATAATTAATGATGATGCCAACATCTTGTTATACTCTTTTATACCTTAACAGTGATATCCAAACCCCTGACTGAACATTAACAGTTGTTTTCCTGTGAATCAGTTAAAATCTGGGTAATTTGATCTTCAATATTTGTTTCACGAAGCACATAGATTCAGTCACATGATAGGTTTAAAAAGTAAAAGAAAATTTAAAAAAAAAAAAAAATTAGAGAACATGTGCTAACCCATGTATTCGTTTTCAATGCCCCTGTATTGTATTAATGATATATTTGTTATTATTATTATTTTTTTTTTCCCTTCATTAAATTTATGACACGGAATTAAAATAGCTGGGATCTGGACAACTACAAAAATGTATTTGAAACAAACATGTCATGTATCACTGGAAATAGAGTAACTATGATTAGCTTCAAATATTTGCCAGCATGCTGAAAACATGAGATCTCTGGTAAGCTCCTTTATTTGGTTTTTTCTCTTAAGGAGATTCTAGGAAGCTACCACCTCATCTTCTATAGCTGTTCAGTACACTGGTTTGTAAAGCAATTAGAGTTGATGCTTGCTTAGCATCTTTCATGAATTTTCTATTTGGATTCTCGTTTAAATTTTATAGGGGCGATGGGATGTGGAGAGAGATGGCAGTGATTCAAAGCCTGGCTGCATATTGAAGGTTTACATCCACGTGTCCTTTTCCAAGAAAACCATGTGGAGAGGTTTGTCTAGTCTCTTTCTTATACCCTCATGCAACCCATAGCTGTCTGCCTGTCTTCATGTACCCAATTAAGGGGAAGATTTAAATACCTGTTATGAATTGGTTCTTGATGCTGTGCCTTAAGTAGATCACATGGCTGTGTTTTTAATGTAAACTTTAGCTACTCACGCACTCACTGGTATGTAGATGTATAATTTCCTGATTGCCTTCTCTCTAGAGAATTTCTGCAAATCCTGCACTTTTATGTAAGGTCATCACATCTCGTGAAGTTATGTGAATACTTGTTATATCACCAGTGGCCAAAACCAATTGATTAACCATTTATGCTATTATGAATGTGGTAGGTTTTACAGGACACCCACATATTTTATCTTTGGCTTCAGCTAACTATAGAATGGTCAATTTTTTATTCATATTTCTATAAGTTGGATCTGTTGGACCTTTTAGGGTAGGATGCTACCAGGAACAGCTGTTAGAATCAGCTTCCAGTGAAATCTGGTTTGAGTGTTGAGTGGGTGCTAAATTTTGCAGGGAAGATAGTGCAGTCTACTGTGGAAGAGTGCCGGGAAGCTTATGCCCTTTGGATAGATCTTGTAATCTTCTCGTCTTTTTCTTGTAAGGCTCTTAAGTTTTCTACTTGCTAAAGGTTGACAGTGTTGACGAGGATCAAATGGACTATTTTTTCAGGCACATGAGTTGTTGAAGCAGAAGAACCTTGAGAAGGAAGAAGGTACATTTATTGTTCTGAAACCAAATATTTGAAACCAATTGAGATAGTTCATAACTTCTAGCCACTGAATTTATAGAAGTTATTTTACATGCTTGTTTTTGGATGATATTTTGATAGATTTGATTTTAATATTCTGTATTGTAATTCAGCTGTCAGTCTTCCATCGAACTTGATACCAAATGGTCAAATTATATTAGAAGAGCATGCAAGCACTGAGAAATGTGTTTCAGAGAAAGCTGTGAACCAACAAATCACCAATGCCAAGCAAGCAAATCTCAGTGGCTCTGCATCAGTTGGATACTCGTTGAAAGATTCCTTTGTGAAATTCTTTACGTCTTTGAAATATCAAAGTACGCCTTCTCTACTTCTGGTCATCACGGTTGCTGTGATTCTCCTTTTAATGCAGGTACACTTGCAAATGTCTTTATAATATTCATCTACCTAGATTTATGTGTGCATCTATGTATATATGGTGCCTGTTTCCAGTTCATCATAAATTATGTGCGAATCATGTGATGAAGGCCATTTTTAATCTATGCATATTGAATCTCTAGTGTCATATTTTGTAGTTAGCATTTTTATTTTACTCATCAAATTTGTATGGGCTGGTTTTTCTATTGCTTGGCATGATACTGTTATTGCTTTCCTTGTGTGTGCAAAATGTTCACTGTATATATATATTTTTGCACAGATTAGCATTCTCGTGTTATTGAGTCGACCTCAGCGAATCCACCTGATTCCTCAAGCAGACGGCATGAGCGGCATGTACAGAGGGGGAGATAGAGCAGAAACACTCACTTTGCTTGATAAGCAAATGAAAATTCTCAAGGAGGAGATGCACGTGGTCGAGGCTTTACTTGAGAAAATGCAGCATGATATACTCTATTGAAAAGAAAATTGAAGGACTTGGAGATCTTAAGAAACAGACAGTGATGACAGAAAAAATTGTACATCAGCAAATGTATATGAATACCTTGCTTTTCTTCTCTTTGGGCTTGCTCTTTCATGTATTAGTTCATGTGCAGATCTGAATATACATTTTTACAAAAAAAGGAACTCCATGCTGATTGAGCAAACAAATGGGGTATTTGTTTTAACACAAAAGTACATAGAGATATACTTTCAAAAAGTAGCTTTTAAGCTCAGCCAAACACGGATTGAATTATATTTGAATGGAAATTATTATAAGAAAAACCATCTCCATTGCAATGGAACGTTGTCCAGTCAGATTAACCCTTTTTTTTTTTTTTTTTTGGAATGTTACTAGATACAATAATGTTATTATATCAAATGATGACAAAAAAGATAGTCATAAGGGTTAAATTTAAAATATAGAATATTTTAAGAATTGTGAAGTAGTAGTCATTGGATATCTTTTCTTGATTTTGTTTATACTTAATTTTAAAAAAATATGTAAATTATGACAACTTGGGAAGGCAGCAAGCTTCTCCATAGCTTGTTTCAGAAATAAGTAGTAATGAAAAAAAAAAAAAAAAGGTGTTTTGGTACTTAACCGCACCGTCTTAGGCTTCCCTGATCGGGATTGCTTATCCATAGCATACAACCTTTTATTCTTTTGAAGTAAGCTAAACCTTCCCTTATTAGGTCTTGAAACGAAAGAAGAAATATTGTGGAAGATTTCGTAGTTAAACCATTGGTATCGTGCATAGCTGAATGATTGACCGACTGAAGAATGGTAAACTTCCTCGTTTACTTATGTGGGCGGATACTTATTTTGCATTTGATGCAACTACAATGCTTGAGATTATAGTGATCCGTCTCAAAAGCAAGATTTGAATGATCATACGTAAGAATCAAGAAAGATGATTGTCTTTTCATTGTTAGGATTTTCTGTTAAATTATCATGTCCATTAGCTTATCATGTCCCAAATTTGAAGGCTTCGATGGTGATCAAGGTATTCATCCATCCGTAGGATCATTCTTCCAATTTTTGTATTAGAAATCATTTTCACAAATATAGGCATTTTAGGCCCTTTGAATCCATCATAGCACATGTTGAAAAAAACCAAACATAACTCTATATTACTAACTGATTGGAATTCACAACCAAATTGGCATGGTCGGTCAGACTGAAGTTAATTTGTAGATCACACAATATTTTAAATTAACATGTAACTAAGGATGTAAATAGTTTAATTCGGTTTTTTTACACCTCTGAAACCAAAACAATTTTTAATCTAAATAGTAAATTTTGATTTGATAAAATATGGTTAAAAGGTTGATACAATTGTAAGTCCTATAAAATATACAGTAAAAAATGAATTCGAGAAAAATAATTTTAAAAAAATTGGACCAAACAGGGGCATAATAGTATGCACCGACGTGATGAGACAGTCCTATATCAGCCAACTTTGAGACATATTAACAAAAATGGATGACTTTTTCTACTGAGAAATGATTACAAAATAAAAAAAGTGGAGATATAGAAATCAATGACAAGAACATAGTACATTTGGTGGACCCAATAAAATTTTCCATTATTCTTTATATCATAACCGATTCTTGTTGCCAATTTTGCATATGTTATATGCCATAATTACAGTATGCAAAAGTAAATTATATTATGAGATTGATGTAAAAATCCAATATAACATGCTTGGTTTCAACTTCCAACTCGTCTAGCTACAAAGATACATTGTAATGAGTAGAGGTGAACACGGTTCATTTGACAGTATTTGAACTATTTTCTCAAATTAAAACCAATTTATGCAGTTCAATTTGATTTTTAAACATTTTTCATAAAAAGAAGTGAAAAAAAAAAAAACAAATATATTGGTATAAAATTTTAAAGTTAAATTTAAATTTTCTAAACACAAATGTTAACTATATAAATATATTTGTCTTAATATGAATTTAATAATACGAAGTTCAATCATAAAATTTTTTGCTTCTAAATTTTACTCTTTCTAAAATAGATAATGAAAATATTATCGTAAATCATTCTCCAAAGAGCCCATAGAAGTCAATTAGAAATTAAATTTATTCATGTATAAATTGAACTAATAAATTATATATTTTAAAAGTAAGAACAAGTATATATATATATTTTTTTAAATTGTCGATGCACCGATTTGATTACAAGTGATTTTTAACTATTACAATACAATTTCAAACCAAAATATTGACGAGCCCACGTACTCGAACTAGTGGTTTCAAAACCATGATTTTAATTTGGTTTAACACTTTTTTGTTCACCCCTGATGATGATCTGTGTCAAAACTGACCATGCTGAGCTACATCAATTCCTTAGGATTACTATCAATTCTTTAAGATTCAAATGATCATCGAATATCACAACTCTATACCACTTACCTTCTTGTACATATAATTGTCTAGATAACAGAGCGGCACTTGTCCCTCCCTACTCATTATTACCCCAAAGCATTTTGGTGAATTGGTAAAAGAATTAGGACGTGTCCAAGGCATTAATGGTCGATATGATGAACAAAAGATCTGAATTCAAGTCTAATAGTTACTCATTTATTAAAAATGATGTATGTATCAGAACTTTAATTAAAAAATGAATTTGATGGGTAAATGAAGGGGCTTGTGTTGAAGACGAATTGAAATAAATACACGTCATATAACTCTAACAGTTTAAACTTTTAGATAGAATAATTGAATATTTGAATTTGAATTCAATCTTAGATTCTTAGTGCTTATTTGAGTACTTACTATTTAACCGTAAAAGTTATGTAATATCAACGTGAATATAACTTGTTTATGTGACAAGTAAAAAACATTAGCTTGAAAAATTTATAGCTCTATAACACAAGAATTTTAGGGCGTGTTTGACCCACATTATTTTGGAATAATTTATTCTGAAATAGTAGATTGATGGAGAATGTATAGTTGAAAAAGAAGGAAAAATTATTGATATGATGGAAAATATTATTTTATTGAAAAATATGTGATTGAAAATAAGTAAAAGAATGAGAATGAGAATTTTAATCTATATCAAACAAGGGCTTAGTCACATGTATCTACAATATTTCATCATCGAAGAACACATAAAGTTAGGGCGTTTTCCATTTTAGTTAATATTCTTAAGTTATCAATGTGCAAAGTTTTTCATATTCCAAGAAGAGAAGAAAACAAATTCACTAAAAAGTGCATATTTGAAAAAGATAACTCATCATTCTAAACAAAAGGAATAGCCCCATCATCATAAAATTAAGAGAGGATTTCTACAAAAAGGCCTTCGCCACCTTCCGTTGAACTCTTTCCATAGCACGATTGTGCTTTTTATCTAACCCTCTAGGTACAATTAGAGATCAACACACATGCAAATTGGATAGAACACTCTTGGCTGTGGAGGACAATTTGAACTCACAAAATTGTCAACCAAGTGGAGATATGTCTTGAGATCGTGACAAGTGGTGATGTTTCGATTGTTGATTTGAGGGCAATCTTTGCTACTGAGCCTAAGCTCATTGCCTATCTCAGCATACACCCATTGGGTGTCTTCCATCCTCTTTTGCAGCCAGTTAGAGAACCTACCTGCCATTTGTACATCTCCATTTTTAGGCATCTCCTTGTTGTCCTCGAAAACGAATCCTGGAACTTTAGTTATGGGATCATCAGAATTCACAATTCTTAGGACTTTTGTACCTTTTTTTTCTAGTTGGCATCGAAAATTTCTGTTACCAACTCGAGGGCCTCCAAATGAAACAACAGTAACTAAAGGTGCATGCTTAAAAGTTGTAGTAATGTCATGAGCAGTTAATGTAGCTAAAGCTGCTCCAAGACTGTGGCCAGTAACAGTTATACTCAAAGGCTTATCAGCATATTTTTGTAGGATTTTGCTGATTTCATCTCTGATTATTTCTTTTAAACTTAGACGTGAACCGGTACTCGATGTGTACAAGCTCAAGAATCCACTTTGTACCATTGATTCACAGTTATCAGGAGCCATATCACAAGGGAGGCAAGTTAATGTTGCCCGGAGATTTTCTAGCCACTCCATGGATGTGGCGGTGCCACGATATGCCACCACCACGTCTCGGCGGCCCAGCCGAGCTAATTCGTTCTTGTCATTGCATACTGCAACGTATCCTATACAGCTCGATCGAGTGGACATCCAATTTGGTATTCTCTCAGTACAGTATTGTGGAAGTTGTACTCCACATGTGGCGTGAAGACTTTTGGTAACTTTGTATCCAGTACTGCAAAACCCGCATTGATCCAGCATGGAGTTTTTGGGATACAGGCAAGTTGCATAACCTGGAGAGGATGTGTCAAAGTCGAAACAACGATAGGCTGCTTCGACAAATTCCCCGTATCGAAGAATCTCATTGCGTAGATTATCATCGAGAGGATCGAGTAGTCCTTCCCAGTTCTTAATTCCTTGAAACTCCATCCATCTTTCCCGGAGTTTCGAAGCTTTGTAAGCTAGAGAGTTCCCAGAATTATGACTTCCCTTTGGATTCCACGAGTTTGAAATTCTCAAATTGGCACTGAACTTTTGCCAGTGAGATGTGGTGGAACAATGGCTTGAGCCTTGCAACATGGTGCATGGCCTCACAAGACCGGTGGCAAGCTTCATGTCAGGTTGTGTTTATCGGATTATGTGGTGGTTCTGATGCGTACAATATTGTGGGTGAACATAGAGGGTGGATTTATAGTACACGTTTGAGTGAGAAACAAGGAAATAGGCGGACGGTGATATCATCATCGGACAGGGAATAAGATGGATTGAACCGTGCTATTCGTATCGAATATGGATGACATACATGTTGACCGACACTCACAAATGGGGGCCCACTTTTTTTTTTTTGGAATTTTTTAATCACGCGTGGCCAGACGCATATGAGATGTTATCAAATTCATTGTCATCCATTTTTGGTACAAATGGAAAAACCCGGATTTGTGGGGACATAAAACTCTTACAATAATCATCACTCTAGGAATCCGTTTGGCAAAATTTTTATAATTATTTTTTTACAAATTTTGAGTAAATTAATGTAACATGTAATTGAAAAGTTAATAAAAATTGTCAATCTTATAGAATTTTTGTTTAAAATTGAAGTTTGATAAATTGAAATTATCAATTTTTGATAAAAAATAATTTTCGGGAAAAACCAAACATATACTAGATTTTGGACCAATACTTTTAAAATCTAATTCATATGCATTATCTTCATCTTCATATTCTCATGGCCACCCACGGCTATACCTATATTTCGTAGGGCCTGATGCGAATTTTAGAATTTGGCTCTTAAATCGTAGAAAGTAATCAATTTTTTTTTTTCATTTATAAAAGTTTTATGGAACTAAATTTATTAACTTAAAATCAACAATCAAATAATATATATATTACAATCAAATAACAATGCGAAAATATTTTAAACGATTAGTTAAATACAACTTGTCTTGCGATCTCAGAGACAAAAATATTAATCAATTTTGAATAGTCGAGTTGTTCAATCATTTCTTTTTCAATAAATAACATGGTTTATCTATTCAATCTTTGCTGTGAAAAAGTTGATCAGAGAAATCTTAATTAATTTTCAGTTGAAGAAACTTCTTTCTGCTAATGTAATTATAATCGGTATGGTATTTGACTTACTTGTTTGATATTTAGCTATTTTCCTAAATATTCCATTCCACAAGTACAAAATCAAATCAAGATTTTTATTTATATTCTATAATGTGGTCATAAGATATCTATGAAAACAAATTTGTGGAGGAAAAAAAGTGTCCAAACAATCTATTAACGAAAAAAAAATAAAAAATAATCGATGATTATCAATATTTCTAACTTAGCTATAGTGGGAGATGATTTCTTTCCATTACAGGTGTATGGTAAATACAATTCGCACTCGTAATGAATCCAATTTCACATAAAATAGGAAATAAACTTCTTATCTGTAAAAATGGTTAAATTTTACACACATTTTCACTTTGCACAAGGCTTACAGCCTTTAGAATTTTTTTTTATTACAACAATAATAATGATATATTATCTAATGTCATAAATATTTTCATAAAGTAACATTAAAATGGAAAAAAAAAAATCACATCATATTTAACCATATATTTCACCCAATTGCCCCATAGAAGACACAAATTCACATTAATTAATAATGAATAATAGACTAAGAAAAGAAATTCAATCACACACACAAATCAATGATTCGATCAACAGGATATTGAAAAAATATAATTGAATTTAAAGACAAAACTATACAGTAATCAATTAAATATACAAAATCTATGAATCAATGCAATTAAAAAAAAACTAGGGTTAATAAACGATTAGATCAACAAAAATCTGTGTAACGATGCATAAATATATATAGAGGAGGTGTTACATAATGGAATGCGTATTCTAAATTCAGACACTAATTTTATGATTTACAATATCATTGTTGAAGAAGCCTTATTGTTTGGAACAATTGAACAAGGGTGGACGAGTATAAACGACAATGAGCTTTTAAAATAAAGAATGAAATATATATATATATTTTTTTTGGCCCCCTAAAGAGTTGGGCTTGAGACTACAGCCTCTTGAACCTCTCTTCAGATCCTGCTATGTGACCACCCTTCTAATTATGTTTAAAGTATCAAAATTTCAGTGAAATGCATTTTAGCTTTAGTAGAATGCTTGATGTATCAAAATTTGATTGGACAGACAAAATATCTAGAATCGTTAAAATGCACAATTTTTTTAAGAGGGCCTTATGTGATAAAATAAAAATTTTTGTAAATTTTGAAAAATTGATGAAACATGTGATTGAAAAGTTGATAAAAATTATGAATCAATAAAATGTAAAACACTAAATTATATTCTTATTTCTACGCTAAAAAAATTTGTTGACAGTCAATTATGAACAAAGTCAAAGTATTAACCAAGAAGTTTGACTGGTCTGACTACGCCCATGCACGTGCCACTCACAGAAGGCCTCACTCATTTTATTTTATTGAATAACGCTCCTTGAACCGGGTAGGTGACACGGTGGGGGTGACAACACCTATTTGAGTTTGTGTGTGCACTTTATTTTTCCATATTCTCCAATCATGTACTGACACGTGTTCTCTACGTTATTGAGCATGTCACCGCAACATAGCTCTATTTTATTTTCCACTCATAATTAAACACGTTTTCTGCAAACTTAGGTTAATATTCTTTAGCTATTTATCCATTAATATACAAACTTCTAAATTAATATAAAATATATGTGAATATATTAAGACGCTATGTAACGTTCAACTTCCAAATTTATTGACATTAAATTTGAACGAAAGAGATTTTGAATCAAGACGGCCAAAAAAGAAATAAATGTTAGCGTACTATTTAGTAAAGAATATGCTATGTAGCACCACGGGTCCACAAATTCATTGTTCAACGAAGAATAACTTTTTTTTTTTAAATAAATGCATCTCAACTTCAAGTACTTCATGTAGTTATGAGAGGGTTCCATTATTCAAAATTTAACCAGTATGAAAATTCTACGACGACGTTCGAGATTACATTTATTCCTTCACGATTTTTACCATCCACCATCATTCTTGAAATTATAATGATAATTAAAAAAGAACACTCCATGGCTGATTTTTCAATTTCAAGCAGAAAATTACCTGTTAGGTAGGAATCCATACTTGAGATTTATGATAATTCCGAATCGATTATCTTAATTCATCATTATCGGCTAACTTTAATTACATATCATGTACTAAAGAATCTTCTAATCCCTTGTAACAAATCCTAATAGATAAGATAATACCATCAAGTAACTAATAACTTGATAAATTGAAACTGTACCATTACACGATGACAACGTTTGGGGAGTTCTTGGGGATCGAATTTCCATTAATTTTTTAATTAGTTAAGTATTGACATAGACAAGATTGATGAATTGTTTTAAGAGTATTCATTTATAGCTAACATTAAAAGGTAAGAACTAATAATGAATACATGATCACATTCGTAAACATTGAAACTTTAATAACATAAATTGTGAAATTCTTTACGTATCTTTAATAATAAGATCTTGAGTTTAAGTCGTACGAGTAGCGTGTTCATTAATCTTTATTATAAGATCTTGAGTTTAAGTCGTACGAGTAGCGTGTTCATTAATCTTTATTTTTTTGCCTCAGCAGTCAATGTAAACCTTTATACTTAATTTCGTTTTCACGCCTAACAAATGTCAAAATTAGTTGGCTTTACAAGGAGCTACTTTAAAAAATTAGGTTCATGAATTAGGGTTAGTCCAACGGGACTTCTATTTTTACTTTTGCTTCTTGCGGAAGAATTTTAATAAAAAAATTACTTTAGATCAGCTTTCTCTAAAGGATTTTTAGACAGACAGAGCACTCCCAAAAAATTATCCAAACGTGTTTCAAGAAGTGTATTAATATCAAAAGTAATTTTTGACTTTTTAAAAGTCACACGAAGACTTTATTCCACTAAGCCAAAAAGAAGAGAGAATGTAGGAAGGGAAGGAAAATGTTCTCGGCTTTTTATTCTGTTAAGACATAATGGGTTTGAAAGATTGACTTATTATTACCTTAAAATATGGAAAAAGAGATTAAACTGTAACTTTGAATATAAATTACTGCCCTTACGGCTGCTTAATGAATGAGTAATTATTGACAGGAAAGTGGAATCTTAGCGTAAGACTTAAAAGTTCATTCCAGTTTAATTTTGAGTCTTCTATGTCGGGATGACAAAATTTACATTTTGTGTAAGCACGGCGCATTAAGAGGTTAAACTAAATTAGAGTCAACAAAGAAAAATTGGACTCATTTTTCATAAAGTTGGCTTAAAATTTTCTCAGCTCAATGAATTATTGGATGAGGCTTATTTCACGCTTATAAATGAGAGCATATAAACCCAACAATCACCTTAGTCATGTCAACGAGTCGAGTCGAGTCGAATCGAAACTCAAAACTCGGGCTCGACTCGAGCAAAATAGGTCCAAGCTTTTTGAGCTTTAGTGGGCCGAGCTGGCTCGAATTTTTTTTAAAATTCGTTATAAATCTATGATTTTTTATAATGTATTTAAAATTTGTACAATTTATACATGTTTTAAGTAATTAATTTTTTTTAATCAATTGTATATACGACTTTTTTTAGTAAAGGAGATTATACAATCAGGGTTGGAGTTATGATTTGATTAATTTTCTTTTTAAATTGCGCTTATATGTAAAAAAAAAAAAGTTACATTTAATTTTTTTTATAAAGTAACATTTTAAATGGGCTCCCAGGCCACCCTCCCCATATAAATATGCCTATGTATACAATGTTAATAATAAAAAAAGAATTACGTAATAAATATGTCACATATATATATAGTTGTTTTAAGACGGTAAAATGCATATAGAAGAATAGAACCTTAAGCTACTCCCTAGCTTGGCTTGACAAAAATGAGAAGGATTAAAGAACCATTCCATTACACACATACACACTTGTGGCTTGGAATTGATAAAAAAAGAAATATGTATTTGAAAGTTTATAAAGACGTTACGTTGAATACGCACGCGGCTGGAATCATAGTTATTAGATTCGACCTGAACATTGGCTCGGTCAAGGTACTGGGTCATTAAGTTACTGGTCGGACCGATACATCATTACTTGAATATTATCTAAAAAAATTTTGAAGTATAATTTTTTATTTTTTTGGGTGCTTGAGACAATTAAAAGTTTCAAGTAATTTGTTACTAATTATTTTTATACCTTTAAATTAATGATTTTTTTGAACTCATTTATTAACGATAATGCTTACATTTTGATTTTATAATTTTTATATTATATTTTCTCTTTCCGTGATGTACAAATCATTTATTAGTTATTAACCAATAATTTACGTGTATTATCTATTCAATTTATTTTAGTTAAAATTAAAATTTTCAAACAAAATAATTATATAAAAAATTATTTGATATTACAAAATGAATGAAAATATTGGACTAATTTTATTAAAAATATTTTCAGAAGACAGCAAATTGTTCATAGATTAGATATGATTTATTACACAAAAGGACAACAAAGTGTTGTTTGCTTTGGTGATAAAGTTATATTCTGGTTAGTTATACGTCAAGTGTTCAAGTATTTAATTCCCTAAAATTTCAATGGAGAAAAGTTTTAAACTTTGGTTAAAAAATCAAACCGGCTAATTGATCCGATCAAATTCGATTTTTGACCAAGCCACTTGCATTTATATAGTATGAGCTTGCTCGACCTGAAATAGGATTCGGATGGCATGTTTATTGAGCCGACCGTCCATGCCGGACCGATTTCAATAACACTGGTTGGAATAGAGGTTATAATGTTTAGGGCCGTCATTGAGAATTCAGTTGCAAATCCAATATGATAATGAAGTGCCACTGTCCCTATCTCTCACATCTGGACAGGACTCCAATTATAAACTAATTATTTCATGTCTTATCATCGTGAAATTTCAATTTTGTCGTTATAAGAAAGAACCGTTCTCACGTATTCGACGTATAGTACAGGATAAAATTGAATGATGCTTATACATCAGTTCACGTCTTTTTACCTTCCTTAACATATGTTGCTTGATTTGTCTTATCAAACACGTCATTTGTATGTTATTAAATCAACTCAAAGAGTAAGGAATTTAGATATGCATCTCTATCAGCTTATTAACAGGAAAAAGAAAGATATATGTTATGAACCAACCTGATATCAAGAATGTTTTGATATCACTTGTTGAGGAACCGATCAAATAATTAAAGGTGATAAATAATGGACAATATGAAATTTAATGGATCACACAACAATCAAGAAAATTGTGGAAGATGAGATTTTATTAAACAAAAAGACAAACAATTGTTTTACAAGATTTCGATATTTTCAATATAATCTAAACAATTCTATCTCATTTCTAATGTATACATCAATGATCTAATTATTATTATCTCTCTTGAATCTTTTTCTTTTCACCCTTTTTGAAGTGTTTATACCTTGTGGAGTATTTATAGAAACCAAATCTCGAAGTTGTGGAATCAAAGATGAAGAAAAAGTCTTAAAATTCAGATAAAACAAGAAAATCGCGATCATGTTACTGTTGCAGCGCCTAGACACTGTGCTTAGGCGTTAGGTGCAACGCCTGTGCGCTACATCGCAGCGATCGGCGCTATGTGCCTAGCGCTTGGGCGTTAGGTATCAGATTAATATTCCAAAATATGTTTTTTGCCATCCGAGTCATTTTTCAAGTCAAAATCCTAATTATTATTCAATTTTGACATTCACAACTTAGGACTCTACAAACCCAAGTACCTTAGATTTCCTCCAATCAACCAAATCCCAAATCACATGGAATCCAATCAACCAAGACTTCAAATTCAAGATTATACAACTTCCTTCACACAACAAACTTCTAAATCACATAAAATTTTTGTCACAAAACCTAACAATATGGATGGACGTGCACATGCACGTAGAAAAACAAACAAGGGTGGAGAACGGAGATCTGCATGTTGCCTTATCAAAGTAATTGAATTTGAATATTACTATTTATATAGGATGCTGATAATACTCATATCCCTATATTTAAGTTGACCACTATGTAAATGTTATACCCTAATTGAAATCAATTTTGGACGTAAATACTTTTAATATAATTAACGCATTTTATTAGATAAAATTTATTATTTATTTGAATTACTATTCCAATAAATTAAATTAAATAGAGTTCGTAGATTCAAGTACTAGTAATTTATTAATCACGATGAGTTTTGATTGTGAGATACTAATTGCATATTATTGAATATTAAATTATCTGTGATTATGAGTAATAACGATACACGGATGTCATTATTATGGTTATACCATAATGTGTGACATTTCTTACTTTTGAAGTGAGTAACTGATTTTACTAGCTAAAATGTAATGACATTTAAATGGACGCGTGAATATCTTGTTATGAGAACTAAACATTGGAAACTCACTGGAGAAATTTCACGTGGATAGCTATCTGAGTGTTAGTAGTTAATCTCTATTCTAACGTTCGATAGTGGAATTAATAATTTGATTTGAGGTCATTATAGTGCCTTATATGGGGATAGTCATGCTTTGGTGATGTTGGATATTGTTCCGCTAAGAGCAACTAATACTGCAACGTTAGGGCATGTCAAGAATCATATGAAAGTTGTGAATGATTAATAGAATTCACCACTCTTAAATTGTAAGAGATTATGACCTACATTACATTCAGTTAAGTTGATGATGAAATTCTTGGCCAATGTATACTTATAAGTCGAAAAGAGTTTTCGACTTACATTGACTTACGAATGTGATGAAAGATATGACATTGTGATAACACATCCACATCTCGAAATGACTGGACCATATTGATAAAAGGGTTATAGTTTCACGATAAACGAACAAGTTTGATTTTGTCATACCATGTGACATATCCCGTCACGTGTATTAATCTGACATTTTCCTAGATGTCAATTTGGGACGACGAATGTGAATTGTTGATAAATTAAAAAGGGGTATTTTAATTTATTGATTCTGATTAGATCAAAACAATAATTCACGTCGCTAAGTATCGTGAATGAATACCTAATGTGTCACATATAAAAAGAGAACTAGAAGAACAAAATATACTAATCAATTAATTAACATTGTTGGGCAATTAATTAATGAGTTTGCTTATTAATGGACTAAGTTAATTAATTAGATTAATTAATTTATGGATCAAGTTTAATTAAATAGATTAATTAAATATTGGACTGTTAAATTTAAGGGACGGACCAAACCTACCTAAACTTCTATTAATAAGCTATTAGAGTTTGAGAAATTGAAACAACATAATTCATTATCTTGATAGCATAAAAAAATGAAAATTCTAATTCTCTCATTTTTGTTCCATGCGTGAATTTTCATTGGATGGTAGACAATTAGATAACCGTGGATTGCATATCAGAATTGTTTTTCTCAGAATTAACTAAAAGTATAATTCTCATCATAGTTCTTTTTTAAACACAAAGCAGATACTTAGTGTGAATTGAAATATTGTTTAAATTTTGTGCATGCTAAGTAAATTGTCAACACTCAACTGTTGATTATGCAAATAAATTGCATTGTTCATTGAATTGAGACAACCCAACCTACGGGTTTTCTTATTTGAATTTGAAATGAGAAAAATCTGATGGTCGGAAGATGGGTTCCTGGGCCCATGGTAATTAACTTCCATTATTAGTCATCACATCACTTTAACTATGATAGAATTCAACACATGAGGAAGGGAGGGAGAATATTTACCATACAATGTTGATACGGTAGGCCCATCTTTGTTGGCACGATAATATTAAGAAAGGAATATATAAAATTTTGAATATATAACTATCTAGTCTTTTTGGATATTAGAGAACTAATTTCCCTTTTTATTTTTCAAGATTTGCTTTGATTAGTAAAAGAAAAGAATGGAAAATTTCATAAAAATATAAAAAAGAAGACGAAATGAGAAAAGAAGACGAAATTTACACAAGGAAGAGGAAAATAACAAGATATAAAATAATGGAAACTAAGGAAGTAATGACTATAAAATATTAAAAGGAAAATAAGCAAGAAAACAATTGGAAATTTGCACAAGGAAAGGAAAAATTTGGAAGCTAACTTTGAAGAGACGCTTTGAATACAGATAGAACATGTCTTTGCTGGAGATCTTGTGGGAAGAAAAAGAGTTAAGAGAAAAGTGCAAAACGTGCTGTCAATTTAATTTTGTGAAGAGAAAATTGACAGGATGACGAAAGTTTTGTAATTAAATGTTTGATTAGCGATGTGATTCTTATTTCCCATGACTGCATGCGAGTTTGTCGAATCGCGTAAAATTGTATTTTTTTCTCTTTTACCCTTTTTCTTGTACGTTACATTCGTAGGGATGTGGTAATCACGCTAGGAGAAATTGTGAAGAATTAACAAAGCATCTCAGAATGAAGAGAAGTCAAGAATAACAAAAGGTCTAAGATTTACGTTATTGATAACGACTTTGATAATCATAATCATCTTTATTTTGTCGTACCGTTATCATTTATAATGTATGTTGTTAATACGAGGAAATTTAAGATAAGGTTATATATACTTTATAGGTTTAATAAAGTGATGATATTTTTGATATGGGTTATTAAGTTTTAGGGTTTAGAAATAGCTTGATATCTACGTTGAGTTATGGATTTTACCAAAAGGAAGAAAAAATATTAACAATAATGAGAGGGGATAAGGTTGATAACTTGTATAGACTTATAGGAAAGACATTTTGGGTGAAAATTTGGTAATAAATTCTTATCAAGAAGCATGTTCTACTAGTACAAGAAATTGTGAATATAGATAAAAGATGGAACTACAGTGATAAGTCGCACCGAAAAGAGTTTGACTAGTGCTCGAGACAATATCAAGAACAACAAAATTTGGAGTACAAAGAAGTCAGATGGTGAAGATAGATTCAATGAATCTATAAACTCGATTAATGTCTATTACTGATTGGAGAATGGTCTCACTTGGAAGAGGTGCAAAGAAGGGTAATAAGGAAAAAATCGTGAGAATTGAATCGAAGAGAAGAATGTTGGATATTTGTTCAGATTTATTCTTCTTAAGATTTGCTTTGTTTATTAAAAAGAATATAAAATGGAAAACTTGAAATATTAAGAGGTGAAGGACATGAAAACTCGAAGAAATTTGTACAAGTCAAGAAAAGGAAAGTAATAAATTATGGAAGCTTGAGAAAGAATAGAAGATTTCTAGAAAATAACAAAATGAAAATTAATTCTGATATTTGTACAATCATGCTCGACAATAATGATTGACAATGTTAGTGTTGTCAAAATTTCGGCCATTAATTTAAAAAATAATTTTTGAAAGAGATGAATGTGATGTTGTCAAACGTGAATTGTAAATCAAGATTGTCAAACTAGATAGCACATGTAACATGGTTCTAAAGAAAATGAACTAAAAAAAAAAAAGAGAGAGAGAGAGAGAGAGAAATTAACACAAGAATGAAAATAAAGAAAATTTACAAATTATGGAAATTTTAACTTGAATTCGAATATAATATTAGAGCATGCCTTGAATTGAATATTGGAAAAACACACACAGCAGCGAAGAAGCTGGAGAGCAAGATCGAGCGAGAAGAAAAAAATCAGCATGTTATATTTTAATTTCGTGAGTAACGCCAGTTTTGCAGTTGGATGTTGCAACAAAAGTAACACTACAGTTAATCTTGTAAAGTTCTACGATATATAGGTTTTGTTTGGGTTTTTTTAGAGCTCCAACTTTTAGGGATGACAACGAGACGAGTATGGGAAAAATCGTCGGATATTTTTTTCACCTTCTCCCATCCTATACCCGGTTAAAACGGGCCCATTTATCGCCCAATTTATTTATTTATGTCTTTAGTTAGTAAATATTATTACTTTTTCTTTCAATTTGTTAAAAAAAACTCATGTTCTTTTTTAAAAAAGATGATAAATCTTTTATTTTTATTTGATAAAAAGTTTAAATTTAATATTAATTTTAAACGGGGCGGGTAGCGGAATAGAAACTATATTTCCGGTACCAACCACATCCCTACAATGGGGCAATGACTTCTGCGCCCTCCCTAGCCACATTACCCGTCTAAACGGGTAATCTTCACCCCGAGATAGGGCCAACATGTAGCTGGTTAAATGATTTTTTTTTTTTTTTTTTTTGTTATCCCTACCAACTTCTGCTTGTTAAATAAATATAATTTAAATTAACTACTTATTAAAGAAGCAATAGCATCTGACAGCAGATTTTGAAAAGCAACAAAATAATAAGAGCATCTCCAAGAGACTCTTTAAAATTGAGAGCATCTCAAGTTTAGAAATTTAACATTTAAAATCATGCTTCAAGAGACTCTTTAAATTAATATTTTAATTTAGAGAGCTATAATTAAATACATTCAAAATGTTTCAATTTTCAATGTAGGGAAACAGTAAAATCATCTAAAAAAAAGCTAGTTAAAATAAAAGATAAACAAAAATAATAAATATTTTTTGAAAGTAGTAAAATTAAGTGTTAAATATAAAGAGTTTGTTGGAGTATTTTAAATTTTTAACTATCTAAATTTATAGATACTTTTCAAATGATAGAATATGCTCTTTAAAAATTGAGAGTCTATTGAAAATGCTATAACTTTTCGGATTTTGCTTTTAACTCTTTCAATCAAAATGTCAATTTTAACCCTTGATTGGAATGTGAAAGGTCGATGTTTCCTTCTCCCATTGATTTGAAATTTTTTATATTATACTTTTGTTTTTAAATTTTGAGATTTAACAGATATTATTATTTTTTTCTCAAAATAATACATCACCTTAAGCTAATATTTAACAATACACACATTATGGAATAAAAATATACATCATATAGCAATGTCCATTTTAGTAATTAGTAAACACGCGAAAAAAATCTCTAATTGCCAAATGCTCTAATATTGTTTTTGAGCCATACAACAATTATTAAACAAAAGTTCATTATACACTTAAAACTAATTCTATCGAAATTTGATTCTTTCTTCAACACAGCTAACTGTTGATTGTCGTAAAAGCACAACAATACCAAACTAAACTTTAATTGGTTCTCAAAATAATTCAAGACAAAATAAAATGCAAAGGAATTTTGCCAAATAATATCGTTTTCAACGAAAATAAAAAATCTTAAAACAAAATTAAAATTCTCCAAAATTTGAAGCCTAATAACTTTTCATGAGCAAAATTGTTACATTTTGAAAATAATTTCCACTCACAACAAAAATAAAAATATGTTACAATTATTATTTAATGTCACAAGGCAAATCAATATTTCCATGATCAACACTACTTTGATTGTCACAATCAATTAAGTTTTCTTAGGCTTTTATTGTTTGATGATTAATCCCCACCCCCCACCCAAATAAAAAAAAAAAAAAAAGGTAATTTGTAGTAGTTAAAAAGTTGTGATTAAGAAGAAAATTTGGTCAACTACATTAACCAATTGTCTGAAGTTTAAACAAAGTAATTTAAACTTCTTGAGGTGGAAGTTTGGCAAAAATGTGGTGCCCAAAAACAATGAATTTGACCAATCAATTTCCAATGGCTGCTTCGGAATAGAGAAGAATGTTTTGCCCAAAAACAATGCACATTACATTTAGTCCATTTTTGATTTGGTTAAAAATTAGTTTTTTAGTAAATCTTGATAAAAATTGGTAAAATGTGTTGTTGAAAAGTTGATAAATGTTGTGGATCCCATAAAATATAAGGTTGAAAATAAATTCGAGAGAAAATTAAATTTTAAGAAATGGAGATCAAATAGTGCTTAGATAGAGAAGAATGTTCTTTTATTCTGTTAAAAAATATTAAAAAAAAAAAAACACATTCTTTATTATTTTTGATTTTTTGAAAACTAGTAAATGGGCCTTTCAAAGGAAAGAATGTTGGGCCGATCTTGATAGGAGTATATTCGGTATTTGGAGGCCCGGCCTGTGACAGTTTGGATCCATTTAGCATAATTGTTGTAAAAAAAAAAAGGCCCCGTGACAATGTTTATTCTTTTTTAAGTGGCTTAAAATATTAAATATTAAAGTAAACTTGGTGAGGAGCTCTCATGAGCAGATGCAGCTCAAGCTGAGCTCTTTAGGTAGAATAGCTTTAGAGGGGTTCGAGTAAAATAAAATTAATGGATCAAATGAACATAGATGAAAATTATGTTGATGATTTTTTGAACAAATCAGTTATCGAACGGAGTTATTAACAACGATATCTTTGATGATTATTGAAGCGCCTCCTATCAACGGGGCCTATCGTTGGTAATGTTGATGACAATCAGCAAAGCTGTGGTGATGGCTTATCGTTGACTAACGTTGACAAAATTTATTCCTTTTATACTTTATATTTTTAATGTGTTATTGTCATATAAGTCAATATGTTTCTATTTTTATTTTTATCTATAGTATTATAGATGGACAGGTTGTTTTTAAGATGTTATTCGAAATCTCCGTTAGTATTTACTTTGCTATTATATTGTTTGTTGATGAAATTTTTGTTGATAAATTAAATTTGTATTTCAAAATGCATAACTTTATCTAATGACGAAAGTTCTATTGATAAAATGAATTTATTACGATAACTTTTCAAAAATATCAAGGGAGTTTTCTAAACGCCCGCTAGGTGTCTCCTAGACTTGCCTCGGCATGGGAAAGAAAACTCCCCACCTAACGCATAGGCAGGAACAAGGCATGGTTCTTTTTTTTTTATTAAGAAAATCTAACTCAATCGTAGTTAAAACTTTAAAAGGAAATAAGTCCAACAATTAATCCACCATTTTGTCCAAACCTAGCCCGTAAACATAACTTTCTCTACTCACGTACAAAATATTATTGATTTTGGGTATGAATATTATGTTTTCATTGAAACCTGAAAAATATGTATGAAATTCCTATAAATTTCAATGTGCACGTTATTTTATTTATGTATTGATTTAGAACAATTAAAATAATAATAAAAATATAAAATGTCTTATTATATCTAGGCTGATGAGGTTTAAGTATTGGAAAAAGTTCACCCAATAATCACCTACATTATTCCATATTGGGATTTATTTCAACATGTGACCTTTACATATTTTGTTTTCTTTAGTTTTTTTCTTAGGGAAAGAGATTACATAGGCTTTGGGCATGCCAATATATATTTTATTTTTTTAATTTTCAGGCTTGTTCAAATAGGAAAATATTAAATGAATAAATATAACCCGGCCTGCATTATGAGAAAGATATTATGAGCTGTTATATTTCAAAAATATTTTCACTAGTCAAGAATAAAATAATGACATATCGAAGTATGTTTTCTTTTAGAGTGAAAATTTAAGCCTCTATTTTTTTTTTGTTAAACAGTCAAATTTATAAATTATTTATAAATGGTTAAACTTTAATTTCATTCACTAAACACTATTAACTTATTTATCACTTATTTTTTTTATAAATTTATCTGTTTATAAGTTCTCTGCATAGGAAGGGTTAAAGCTAATTGGTTCAAATTTGTTTACTTGTCATGGTTTTATGAAAACTAATTAGAGTTGAACGTGTGTTGCACGTTATTTTGAAATACTTTATAAGTAATGTGAAAGTAATATTTGACCTCCATTTATCCTTTTGATTTAAATATGAAAGAAATGCAAGCCCCTAAAAGTAAATGTTAATTATTATATATGTATGTCAATAGTGAAATGCATATTTGAATATGAGTATTAGAATTATAACTAAATGTATAAATGAAAATGAATGGCAAATACGACACATGAATTAACGTGAATATTAGTTAATTTAGAATTAATTCCTAAGAATATATACGTGATAATAACTATTAAATCATTTACATTAATTAATATTATTTAATTTTTCATTAAGTGAAACTGGATGCTAATTAGTATACAAGGACGTTAATAATGAATTGTATTCTTAAATATGAAATTTTAATTGAAATTGATTAAATGAATATGAATGATAATTAATTAAAAATTGATCAATACTTAAAAAATCGGATTGGATCGGGAACGGGAACCAAAATCGATTCAATTAGGCTTATAAACCCCTAATTAAAAACCCGTTAAACCGTCCGGTTTTTGAAAAACTCGTGACCCGTTCTTGATTTAACCGGTTCAACCTATGTAAATGTACCTTTTTTTTTTAAATTTTTGTAAACGTATATTTTTTTTTATTTTTTTAAAAACTACGAATCGATCCATTGTTAAACCTTTTGACCATTGACATTTTCTCTTTCTCAGATCGATGGCATGTTTGATTTTTAAAACATTGGAATTAATAACATGGACATGAGCATGAATGTGAATGTGAAATTTTGATTAGTATTAATTAAATGAATGTGAATGTTAATTAAGTGAGAATTAATTATAGTATTTATTACATTTTGTAAATTAAATAAATGTTGAAAAATGATAAGTAAAGTATTATTGAAAAATTAAATTTTGATAGGACTATAATCGTCTAAAAAATTATTTTCACTTAATGTGATATGAATATATTATATAGATGGTCAGATCCATTTTTAAAACATTGGAATTAATAACATAGACATGAACGTGAATACGAATAAATTCTAATTAATATTAGTTATGAATGTAAATGTTAATTAATTGAGAATTAATTATAGTATTTATTACAGTTTGTACATTAAATACAAAAATAAAAAGTAAAGTATTATTGAAATAATTAAATTATAATAGGACCATAATCGTTCAAAAAAAGATTAACACTTAATGTGATATTTAATATATTATAGATGACGTGAAGAGCCAAGATAACTACTCTTTTTCAATGTTTTTTAGCGGTTGGTTCAATAATGCCATACATGTTAAAGTCTTAACTAACTTCCAATTCTCGACTCATTAAGGCCAACCAACAATTATTTAGTCAAAAGGTTTTGCTTTACAAAATTATATTGCACATTTCGTTCCCAACATTTGCTCAAAAAAGCAATCGTTCCCCAAGTTTGTTTTCACAATTTTGTCCCAAATCTTTCGTAAAATCTCTGCATTAAATCTTGCGTGTGCACAACACGGTCCATTTTTACGGAGAGTGAAAGTGTCAAGCCACTATTAAAACTACTGCTATGATAAATTTCGTAAATAATATTGGAGTAGGTTATTCATTATTGTGTACAATATTTTGTCTCTATCTCATTTTAATAATGTATACCAAATATGTACTTAATAAATCGGATAGATTAATAGATGGATATCTTAGTTTAGTAAATTAGAAGTCGATGAGGATCAGTTAATAATTAATGATCATTTTAGTTCCATATGCTACAAAATAAAAAATGTAAAAGGAGAGAAATAGTGCCTTTGTCCACAATAATTAATTAATCATTGTACAAACGGCGGGGGCTGGGTGTACTCTAACTCCCCAAGTGGACTATTGTTTGGACTAACACGTGTGATTCATCATACATACTTGGCACACGTATATACTTGCACGTGCGTGCTTGTTATTTTGTATAAACACAAATTGTGCAAAAATCCCCACCAAAACGAAAGCCATAGGATCCATCCTTTTTGTTTGCTTGTGACTCTAGAGAAAATCGATGACTACATCAAAGATGCAATACTAGTACCTCTGAGAATTCTTAATTAGCTAGAGGTATGTATATAATGCATAAATCTTTTAATTTTTTCCTTAATTTTTTAAATTATTAACATGGTTTTTGATTGATTTAAACATAAATCCACACAATCCGTACATATTGTTCTTTTTTCCTTGATATAAGCAAAAACCTAGTTAAAAATTTTATAATTTCATGCATGGAAAATGACAGATCTAATTATTTGGAAAGTGTAAGGTAAAGAGATAAGTGTAATTACTTGGATATAAAATGTTGTTTATCTCTATATTTCCAAGAAAGATGAATATATTATAGAGGAAACAAAGACTAAAACTAGAACCTAGGGTTTGTTAATTACAATTGTGATCATCATAAGAATTTTGTAATTAGGGTTTGATTGTGTTATAAATTGATCACTTGTGACTTTCATATAGTATTAGAATTAGATAGTGTCGAGTACAGTCTACATGTAGCTAGAAGAAGAAAAAAAAATCTCAAACGTGACGATAATTTCTTGATCATTAAAATGCAACTAGACTTTATTTTAAATTTATTTAATTGCGACTTTGTTTTAGCAATGACTACTCGTACGTTGTAAGCACATTATGATACATTTGTATTACATCATGCAAGATATGCTTTAATCATCATGCATTTTGATTATTTTTTTACATTATCCTGTAACTGTACTTGTTTGATAAAATTTAAATTATAATTCGAGATTGTCACGCACATTTTGTGGGATTCATATATATATTACCACTTATATCCACACATTCCATAAAAACTACAACTAATAATCATTTAAAAGCATTTCAAAACAAGCTGATGTTCAAAGAAAATTATAGTCACTTAAAATCACTCCTAAACGAGCTCATACTCAAGAATAATGAAAGGTGAAATCACTAATGCTTAACATTAGTTTGGTTGATCGCAAATTTATTGATTTATTGAATTTATAATTTAATAAATCAAAATATATCCCACCTAAAGCAGGACAAGTGGAGTGGTGTTGGTGGGGTATTGCTTATATACACAAACCTTTAGGGGCTGTTCTCTTTGTATTTCAGTTTTGTGTTTTGAGTTTTGAATTCATTTTGTGTTTTGTGTTTTGAGTGTCCATTTTGAGATTTTTGAAAATGTGTTCTTTTTGGCATTTTGAAAAATTGTTTTGAAAACGTCCAAAACGCGTTTTGAAAATTTTGACTTTATTATAACTGAAAACACCCAAAACGACAAATTTGTCGTTTTGGGTTTTCNTTTAGCATTTGAAAAATTGTTTTGAAAACACCCAAAATGCGTTTTGAAAATTTTGACTTGATTATAACTGAAAACACCCAAAATGACAAAATTTGTCGTTTTGAGTTTTCTTTGTAAATTTTCAACTTGTTTTCAAAAATGCGTTTTCGAAAATGGGAAAGAGAACGCGTTTTCACTGTTTTTGAAAATCGAAAACAGAAAACGGCTTGAAAATGGTAAAGATATATGTCAGCAAAAGTCAATTCAATGTAAAACCAGCATCTCCATTCAGGTTTCTTTGTCTCTTCACGCTGGTGTCTTGTTTGGAAAGGTCAAGTGCACTCAAAATTAAGAAGAAAAAGAAAGAAAAAAAGTGGATCGTAAATCTTATCTCACAATAAGAGAATATCAGTATTTAGTCAACTTCAACTTCATGTGTCGCGTTAAAAACAATTGAAAAAAGTAAAAACAAAAGAGACAAGGAAACATGGAAGAGTCAAACCTACTCTTAACTCCTCTTATTGTAACTTAATAATATTCCAGGTTCAAAGTTAATGCATAACTGTTTGTAGAGTTTGGTCTCCTTTCAATTTTGATTTTATGTTATTATTCTTCTTCTAAGGCTGATTGATCATTTGTCTTGAATTCAATATAAAACATGCTGCAGGTCAATACTGTTTTGATGCTTTCTATTTGTTAACCAATTTTTTATTTATTTTTTTTTTTTCTCAGTTTGATGTTTTGTATCCTGTCACCGTAAGTTTTGATGTTATTACTTGGTTTTTAAATTTTATGAGATATTATTTTTGGGATTGCGTAGCATCTCAAACTTGTGATTTCTTAATCCTCTGGTTTTAATGGAGAATAGTTTGATTTTGTTAAGTTGTAGAGCCTAATTCATTATGACTATTTAGGAATCTATGCTATTGTAAACTTCTATTAAGAAATTAAAATCCTAATAATTGTTAAGTTGTGAAGCCTATTAAGGAGTTAAGTTCTTCTAAAATTTGGTTTTGCTCTATTTTATCTTATAAATAGGGAACCTACTTAGTTTTTTTTTTTTAAATTAACCATGAAATAGAGAGATTAGAGAAGATAGGCGTGCGATTTTTTCTTGTAAACTTCTTTTCTTTATGGTGAATTTACAATGGTGAAAGATGATGTAATCTCACATTGAGACAACACTTTATAATCTTGCGTGTTCTTGAGTAATTATTATTATTATTATTATTATTATTATTATTATTATTATTATTATTATTTTATTTTATTATTATTTTTTTTTTACAAATTGAATGCTCTCCGTAGAATAGAATTAGGGTTTATAATTTTCAACAATTGGTATAAGAGCTTTTGATTGTAATTGAGAGCAATGACTAGAGAAGAAGGAATATCGTTCAGGGATCTGCAAGTTTGATGGTATGGATTTTGCGTTCTAGATGATGCAAATCGATGATTATTTGTACAATAAAAAATCACACCAGCCGGTTCTGAATGAAAAGCTAGAACAATGATTGGAAACTCCTTGTTCGCCATGTATTGAGTGTTATCTGATTGACGCTATCAAAGAACGTTGGTCATAACTTGGTGGCGGAGAAAACCACGATGGCTTTGATAGGTATTGTTCGATATGTATGAGAAGCCATCTACGTGTAACAAGTTACATTTGATGAAAAAAAATATTTTGCTTTTGTTTGGTCCCAATTATTTTTAAAATACATTTTCTCTCTTTTATTTTTAACCACACATTTTTCAATAAAATAATATTACACGCAAATCAAATTTTTTTCTTATTTTTTAACCACACGTTTTCCAACAAAATATTATTCCAAAATACATTATGGGCAAAAAAATAGGGCTTAAACACGCTCTTAATTTAAAGATGGATGAAGGTGCTCTAGTAGTAGACATTTCAATAAATTGAATACAATTATCAAGTAGTTAATTTCAGTCGAGATTAAATTTGATGACGAGGTTTGTACCCTAATCCTTTTGGCATCACTGTTGAATAGTTGGGAGCTTATGAGAGCTACGGTTAGTAACTCTATAGGCGATGCAAAATTGAAATTCAGTGATGTTCGCTATACTATTCTTGTTGAAAAAGCCTATAGAAGAGATTTTGGAGAAGTTCCAATGTCAAGTTCTGCCCTTAATATCGATAATAGGAGAATGAGTTTCGAGAAGAACTTTAATAAAAGTAACGGTGCAAAGTGGAGGAATGGTATAAACATGTCCACGTCCGAAAAGAATATGAAATCCTGAAACTTTGGCATTGTGGCAAGACATGCCACATGGAGAAGAATTGCAGAGCACCAAAGAAGAAGGAATAAAAGAATAACGACAGTGCTAATGCAGTGATTGAAGATGTACAAGATATTTTACTCTTATCAGTTGACAATCATATTAATTATTGGGCGATGGATTCAAGAGCTTTTTTCAAACAACCTCCCATCATGAGATTATGGAAAACTAAGGGGTTGTTCTCTTTGTATTTCAGTTTTGTGTTTTGAGTTTTGAATTCATTTTGGATTTTATGTGTTGAGTGTCCATTTTGAGATTGTTGAAAATGTGTTGTTCTTTTTGGCATTTTAAAAAAATTATTTTGAAAACATCCGAAACGCATTTTGAAAATTTTGACTTGATTATAACTGAAAACACTAAAAAAGAAAAATTTGTTGTTTTGAGTTTTCTTTATAAATTTTTAACTTGTTTTTAAAAATGCGTTTTCGAAAATGGGAAAGAGAACGTTTTTTCACTGTTTTGAAAAATCGAAAACAGAAAACGGCTTGAAAATGGTAAAGAGAACATGTCCTTATACTCTCTCTTATTTTCAACCATCTCATAAAATAATATTACACATAAATCGAAAAAAATTCCTTATAAATTGTAAAGAGAACATACCCTAAGTTGCTGGAAATTACGGAAAGGTATATCTTGTCGATTGAGAAGTTATGCATACTGCTGGTATTGGTGATGTCAACTTGAGAATGTCAAACGGGGCCTATATAAAAAATTTACAAGGTGAAGCATGTACCTAAATTGATGCAAATTTGATCTCAATTTGACAACTTAATGATGAAGGTCATAGTACGATTTTCAATTCCGGTGTTTGAAATTTAACTAAGGGAGTCATGGTTGTTGCTCGAGGAAATAAA
>CAIGRP010113488.1:0-18645 GCA_903798385.1 Fraxinus cuspidata | reverse complement strand
TCAATTATATTACTTGTCAACGATCCCGTACGCCTGTGGGTTTTACACGAACAATTGGCAAGGTGGTTGTGTTGTCTTCAAAGGTTAGCCTTGGTTTGCTACAACATTCTCCACCCCTTTTTTATCCTTGATAGTGATATCGAACTCCTGCAATAGCAAAACCCACAGTATTAATCGTGCCTTAGCATCTTTCTTGGTAAGAAGGTACTTCAGGGCTGCATGATCTGTAAAAATTATAATAGAAGAGCCAATCAAATAAGATCTAAACTTATCAAGCGCAAAGACTACAGCTAATAACTCTTTTTCAGTCGTGGAATATAAGTCTAGAACCTTGATTGAAATCACACTAGATCATTTAAGCACTGTTTAGAGTTCTACTAGCGTAATATATTACAAAAGGCTTACCTTCTCTTCATTGTCCAAGTACAAAACCTATCGCATAATCACTAGCATCACACATAATTTCAAATGGTAATGTCCAATTAGATGGTTGCGTGATGGGTACTGAGGTTAGTTTGCCGGTCAGCATTTTGAATGCCTCTTGACACTCAACGATCCAATCAAAATTCACATCTTTACTGAGAAGGTTACACAATGGTCTAGCTATAGATGAAAAGTTTTGTATGAACCTCATATATTTTACCTGCATGACCTAGGAATGATCTGATCTCTTTCACTGTCTTAGGTGTAGGCAATTTAGAGATTAGTTCAATTTTATATTTATCAACCTCTATTCCCTTAGAAGAAATTACAAGCCCTAAGACAATCCCCAAAGGTACCATAAAATGACATTTTTCCCAATTCAATACTAAACCCTTTTCCTCATATCGGGTTAGAACTCGTTTCAAATTTAACAAGCATGCATCAAATGAAGTTCCAAAAATAGTTAGGTCATCCGTAAAACCTTCCATGCAGTTCTCTACCATGTCACTAAACATGCTGGTCATGCATATTTGAAACGTGGCAGGGGCGTTACAAAGCCCAAATGGCATCCTACAAAATGCATAAGTACCAAAGAGGTAAGTTAATGTGGTTTTATCTTGGTCTTCTAAGGCAATTTCAATTTGCTAATAACCAGAATAGCCTTCCAGAAAATAGTAAAAAGGATGGCTAGCCACACGCTCTAGAATTTGGTCCAGAAAGGGAAGGGGAAAGTTCCTTGTGAGTAGCAGCATTTAACTTCCTATAGTCTATGCACATGCGCCATCCAGTCACTGTTTTTGTGGGCACCATTTCACCTAGTTCATTTTTCACCACTGTGACTTCTAACTTCTTAGGAACTACATGCGTAGGACTAACCTATTTACTCTCGGTTATAGGATAAATGATTCTTGCATCAAACAATTTTAGCACTTCATTTTTCACTACTTCTTTCATTGTGGGGTTTAGTCTTTGTTGGGGGTCTGTTCTAGAGTTCCTTCCTCTAGATGAATCTTATGTGAGCAAATTAAAGGGCTAATACCCTTGATGTCAGCTATAGTCCATCCTAATGCAGATTTGTGCTCATTTAAAATATGTAAAAGTTTCTTACATTGTGATGCGTCTAATTCTGAAGATATAATAACATGAAAGGTTTCACCTGGTCCAAGAAACTCATGTTTCAATCCTTGAGGCAGCAGTTTCAACTCTGGTTTGGGACTTGATGGTTGCTCTCATCTACTCCTCTTTGGCAGCTCTTCAAACTTGGGCTGCCATGGTGATGCTCCATAATCCTGCATTTTTGCAAAAAAAGTACAAATATTAGTATACTCTTCATCATTAACAGCAGATGGAATTTTTGAATCTAAGAAGAATGGGTTTAAGGGATCAAAATCAATAGTTGCAGTTGTCTCCTCTTGAATGAGTGCATCAATCATAAATGTTTGATGACACTCGTTATCCTCTTGTGGTTGTTTAGCAATGTGGAAAATATGGATTTCTAAAGTCATATTCCCAAAAGATAGCTTCATTAGACAATTCCTGCAATTTATAAGAGCATTAGCAATGGCAAAAAAGGGTCTACCAAGAATTATTGGGATTTTAGAGTCAATATTCATATCAACCTTCAAATCTAGTTCCAAGAAATTGACGGGATAATAGAATTTATCAATTTGAACTAGCACATCTTCAACTACTCCCCTAGCCTAACAGTGGATCGATCAGCTAATTGTAAGACTATAGATGAGGGTTTTATCTCACCTAAGCCTAACAATGAGTAGATAGAATAAGGCATGATGTTAACACTAGCTCCTACGTCAAGAAGGGCTTGTGCAAACTCAGGGCTCCCAATGATGCAAGAAATAGTGGGACATCCAGTATCCTTATACTTAGGTGGGGGCCTTTGTTAAATTACACCACTTACCTGCTTAGTTAAAAAGGTAATTTTCTTAACATGGTGCTTCCTCTTCACATTGCATATGTCCTTAAGGACTTTAGCGTATGTGGGGACCTAGGCAATTACGTGCAGAAGGGGTAGATTGATTTTCACCTGTTTAAGGTGTTCCAAAATTTCATTGTATTGCCCGGTGGCTTTCAAAGTAGGCTTGAGAGCTTGAGGGAAAGGTACTCTAGTTGGGATCTCTACTACCTCTTCACTAGGCCTATCCTCTTCCGATTTGCTAGAATTTTTCTCCTCGTCTCTAGGCTTGTTGGTTGGTTCTATAGTCTTTTCGGACATAGTGGTTATGAAATTTATTCCCTTAAGGTTGTTTTCTTCCGAGCCTAAAGATTGTGCAATGTGTTATCCTTTAGGATTTGGTTGGGCCTGAGCTGGACATTTCCCACGCTCCCCTACAGCTAAAGCATTGGTCAATTTGGACATGTGAGCTTTCATCTCTTTGCTTTCCTCAACAACCTGGGTAATCATAGTTTCAAATTTGTGATTGGTTTTACCCTATGCCTCTATAAAAGAATGCAATGTATCCTCTAAGGAGTTCCTAGAAGATGTAGGTTGATATGAGGGTGTAGTGTAGGTTCTATTTGGTTGGACTTGTTGTTGATTATCAGATTTCCAGGTAAGATTGGGATAATTCCGCCACCCCTTATTGTAGGTTTCAGAGAAAGGAGCATATGGCTTTTGGTACATGCCTAAGGCATTACAGTGTTCTTCATACACTCTCTTCATCACAGTGTAAGTGATACACTCTTGCGCTGGATGATCACTTTCCACTGGACTCAACACGGGATACATTTTGTATAGGTTTCAAGTCTTTAGCACGTAGGGTTTCAAGTTCTTTAGTTAGGGTTTCTACTTTTGCTCTAAGGCTATCCTCCTCCCTAAGATGATAAATACATGTGCTAATGGGGTTACTTACAGATTGTGACCTATTCGTACTCTCGGTGGCACTAGGTCCAGTCCAAGTATGGGCCTTTTCAGCTAAGTTGTCTAAGTACTCTATAGCCTCATCTGGATTTTTTGTAGGAAATCGCCATTACACATCATTTCAATGAACTGACGCTTCCTAGGTGTTAACCCCTCATAGAAATAGCTCCCAATACGCCAGCTCTCATAATCGTGGTGTGGACAAAGCGCTTGCAACTCTTTGTACCTTTCCCACGCCTGGTATAGGGTTTTACTGTCTTTTGGGTAAATGAGTTGATTTGTCTCTTCAAGGAGGGAAGTATTTACTAAAAAATGCATGAGTCATTTTAGTCCAAGTTCCAATCGAACATGGTTTCAATGAATACAACCAGCTTTTCGCCATTTCTTTAAGAGAAAATGGGAAGAATTTAAGCATAATTGCATCCATCGTACCATGTTGATTATGGAAGGTTGCTACCACCTCCTCAAATTTCCTAATATGTATATATGGGTTTTCATTTTCAAGTCCATGAAAATTGGGAAGAAGTTGAATCATTCTCGGATTAAGATCCATACGTGGTATATTAGGTAGAAACATTATGCATGATGGCGTGGATATGCATGTGGGGTGAAGATAATCTTGTAAATTGAATCATTCCCGATTTAAGATCCACGTGTGGCATATTGTGTGAAAATATAATACATGATGGTGTTAATGTAAGTGTAAGGTGGAGATAATCATGTAAAGTCCTATAAGGTGTACCATCACGTTTGCTTTCACTCATTGTGTTGTGTGCTGTGATGTTCATGCTAACAGATGCAGTATAAAAATTAGGGTTAGGAAGAGATTCAAACACTGGAAAAAGTCCTGCAGTGAATTGTCTTCGCTCGCCTCGATTCTAGAAAATCCTTCAGCTTATTGTACCATCTCCCCAGCACCAGCGCCAAAATTTAATTACGTCCAAAGAATAATGCGGTAGTTGTAGTGCAACTTTGGGGTGTCGTATCTACATGGAGATGGGAAAATTATCAAGGGTTCCAAAAGGGATGGTTGTTCTCACGAATTATAGGAAATAGATTTGCTTGTCATGGAATTGAGATTAATTTTTGGAAATAAGGAAATTAAAGTCAATGAATAAGATAGTAAGCATTGAGATTCTCTCAATTAGATCAGATCAATCACATCAATTATTCCATTTTATAACACAATTAGAGACCTTCATCTCGGCACTCTATTCGGAAGATATGTCGTTTAAACTCAATTTAATTCTAACGTGATCCTAATGGTTAATCTTCCTACTGTAACGTCACACTTGGTTTATTGAAATCATATTCAAAATTGACTATATACTAAAACATAAAGCAGTAGAGAATCACACCAATAAACTTAAATAATTGAGATTAAAACCTAAGTAATTATTTCTACCAATCCATAGAGAGAGCGTGACTAATTCTATGACCAATTTAATAGAAACTAAGCTAATCTCAAAATTAATTCATGATGAGGAAAATAAAACCATTAAATCAATTTAATTTCAATTGTAGCTCTAGAATTTAGTTTTCCTAAAACGCAATTACACATTAGTGTGTTGGAATAAGATCAGAAAAGCGGCTATATAGATCTAGCATAAAGTAGTAAACAATCCACCACTAACATTCATGAGAATATAATTCAACAAATATTTCAATTCGTCAATAGAAAAAGCATGACTGAATCTATGACTAATTTAATAAAAGTTAAATCAATCTCATTACAAATTCATGAAAATAACTATAAATTCTAGAGTCGTTCAATAAGAGAATACCAAAATATGTGAATAATAGATGTGAAATCACCAATTCCAAAAGATTTCCTCCCTAGCTTCACCGATAGAATTAGTTGTTCATGGTGTTTCTTAAGCCCAAGTGATTATGAAGATGAAGATTACAACATCTGGGGTCTTCTAGTGTGTTTTACGGTTAAGAGACGCGTGAAAAATTAGTTACCATAAGTGTTGGAATCAATTTTGGAAACTGAAGTTTCGCGCACAGAAATGACCTATGTGACCGCAAAGTTCAAACCTATGCGGTCGCGTAGAACAAAATATTTCAGCCTCTTGATTCGCTAAAGGCTTCTGTGCGATCGCATGGATTTATAACCATGCCACCGGACAGCTTTTAGTATTTTGGTCATAACTTTTTCTCCTGATTTCCAATTGAGGTGATTTACATGCATTGGAAAGCTAACTCAAAAGGCTACAACTTTGCTTCAGATGTCGACTTCCAATTCAATCGTCTACCATGTCAAATAAAAAGGTCTCAATATGAGGCTGAAAACTGGTGCAAAACTTTTCAGCTTGAAAGTTAATATGCCATAATGTTTTAGCTGTATTCCATCCATTTGACTCATTTTCTTATCCGATTGACCTCTAACACTCTCGAATCTTCATCACAAGGTTAGAAACAAGTTTAGAGTATTTTCACTTTAGTCCCTGAACTTTCACTTTCTTCCATTTTGGTTTTTTTCACTATTTTCTTCTAATTTCCACCGTATTAGTCCATTTGCAACCTAAACCAACATATAAGTGTACTTAGAACATTTAGGCGCCAATAAACCATGGCAATGCAATTATTAGTGGATGAAAAATGTGATAATTGCACTATTATCACATGTCAACATGCCAATATCAAAATTTACCCCTCTTGCATTTGGTATAGTCAATAACAAAAATGATCTATCGATACGTTAGTTCTTCACAAAGCTGAAAGAAGTAAACGTGGAAATCAAGGACCTTGCCTTTGTAACTGATCGAGAACCATCTATAATAAATGGAATCACTGAATTTTATCCTGAGACACATCATAAGTATTGCAAGAACCATACACAAGGCAACATGAAGACAAGTATCATGGCAAATGCATGTTTTATTGTTCAGGAGAGCTGCTGAAGTTTATAGTGTTAAAAAGTGCAATAAATTCATGGTGGAAATATGAGATAAATCTTTCGTATCTAACAAAAATGGAAATTGAACATTGGGAGCGATTACATTTTTCAGGATGTTATTACAATATGATGACGTCAAATAATGCGGAGTCTCTCAATGCATTATTCAAGAAGAATTTAAAGTTACCAATCCTCGCAATGATTGAGAACATTCATAAGAAGCTGCAGCAGCGGTTTTACGACCGACGTGTGGAATTACAGAGTTACACGAGCCTGCTGCCCCGGCCCAGGAGGATAAACTCTTCAAGGCTGCAGAGGTTGCGAGAAAAATGAATGTAGAACCACTGGACAAGTTGCGTTTCTCCGTGAAATGTCACGTAATATGGCATACATGGTGGACTTGACTGATAACACTTGCACTTGTAGTCAATTTTAGTTGAAGAGTTTTTCATGTGAGCATGCAGTCGTGGTGGCTATATATAGAGGCTTTGCAATGAGAACCTTACGCTCTCCTTATTACAAGACTGATTATTTCAGAGTAGCATTGCTGAGACTATACTTACTCTACTGAATGAAGTTGAGTGGGAAGTTCCCGACCATATTCTCTCACCTAATAGTTTGTTGTCACCCGAAATTGAACTATATGGTCCTGAACGTCCAGGTATGTCTAGAATACCATCTAACGGAGAATTTCCTCGACCGTGTAGGTGAAGAGAAATAGGGCATACTTGTAAATTTTGTACAAGTCAAATTCCCATAAATGACAATTGGACGGATGTATAGTGGTATCCCTGATAATTGAACTATATTTATATATTTTTTTTACAATATTTACAATTGTTTCATAAATAAATAAACAACTAAATAGACAATATTTAAATTTTTTTAAAAATATTTATAATTATTTCACAAATAAATAAACAATTAAATTTAAAATATTTACAATTATTTCACAAATAAATAAACAATTAATTTATAATATTTACAATTATTTCACAAATAAATATACCATATTCATGGATCATAATTGAATTCATACAAATCGCACGTTAACTTATTTCTTCAATTTTGTATCCAAAATTGGTTGATTCCATCAACTTTATGTGTTATACTAAAAAATTCGATATACTTTATTGTGAACATATCACAATCGCCCCTGTAAATAAATAATAATGTTTAGTTCTGTACTGTGTAGCTAAAAACTAAGTTTTTAAATTAAAAAAATTATAAGTACTTACGATTTCGATTGTCTCGTCGTCGTCGTGTCTCATACTTTGGCTAGTTTGTCCTGCACAATTACCTCCGCTCATCTAGTCATCAAAGGAATGATCACAACCACCGATTCCAAGTGAAGCTCGAGCTGGAATCTTCAAATACGAATGATCGGAGTCATACTCATAAATAGTAGAATTAGCAAAGACGATCTCCACGGCAAAGTAGTGATGATTTGCGATCACTGGAATGTACATATGCGCACAACCTTCTCATGACTTTTCCCTGACACTTGGCCACATCTCTATGACCCACTCGAACATATATTCGAGCACCGTACACTCATTACCAATAAGTTGGAATGACTAATACTCAACGATACCTGCACATTGGAACTCAATGCTCAATATGACACCGTCGGAATGTCGAATGATCTCGGATATCTTCGAGCTTGATCGCACAAGTTCATAGCCATGTCGATGTGCTACATCAGGACATGCCAATAAAAAAATAGAGGGAATTATTTCATTTAATAAACAAAAAATTATGTACACATAGTAAATAACAATTACGATATTATACTTACATCGTCAGCTAGCTAAGCACCCAAAGTCGTGAAGTCATGAAACCTCGCATAGGCTTCAACGATCGTCTTTTGAGCTATCATGTGACTAGCTCTAAAAAACGAAACAGAAAAACTATGAAAAGTATAGATGAGTTAGCATAGTGTACTTCACTAAAATCATAAAATAGTTATCCGAGCATAATTTTAGCTATTTTATCTCTAATGCCTTCTACTTTGCATGGTCCACCTCTCAGAAGAGATTGGGGTACGTCTCGTCTACGAACGTCCTTATCTTCACCTCATTCGTGAAGGGAGAAAAGACATACTGTGACGACAATCTCGACTTCTTGTCGACCACCTGGTCTAACACGTTAACAACACGCCATGACTAGCGTCCTCTCCTCATTTGCCACACCATTCGCCTTGGGGCTTGCCATCTCCTTCATCATTGAGGCCACCCCCTCTGTCCCGAGCACCACCACCTCCTCTGGCATCGAGGCCACCCTCTCTGTCTTAAACATATCCTCTGCCTGGAGGACCGTCCCCTTCATCTCGGGCACCACCACCTCCTCAGTCATCTAGGCCACCCCTACACCCCAGGCATCGCCACCCCTTTCGTCATCTCTTCCTCTGCCATCTCTCTTGTCCCCATCGGGGCCATCCCCTCTCGCTTCACATATAACAAAAATGATTCTAATACATCATCATCTATCCACAACGGTGTGTGACCCCAATCTCTGTCACATCATCCTTTCTGTCACCCGTCTATCACCATTTCGAATGTCTATTAAATCATCTCGGGGCACCACGACCTCATCCTGAAGTTCTCTTATATGGTCTCGTAGCACTACAATATTATGGCATAAACTTGATACCTCGCTACTCACTTCTTATCACAGTGCCCTATCTTCTCTCGTAGCGCACCCACCTCCTTTCTCATCTCTCGTCGTAATGCCCCTACCTCCTCTCGTAACGTCCCTACAAATCATGAAAATAATGACTCTAACCGTGTTAGGAGATCTACGGGGGAGGTGTCTAAATGGAGGAAAAGGAAATCTCATTGGCGAAGGTGATTCCCTCGACGAAGGTGATCTTATTGGTGGAGGTAATCGCCGATCAACTGAACCGCGCTCCTACACAAATAACAACACTAAAATTATTAATTTAGTTAAAAGCCAACTCATATAAAACGATAATCAATAAATTATATTCAATTCACATACCCAATCACAGTTCAACTAGTTAATGATTATGTGATGAAATTTTGAAACAACTTACAATATAAATTACAAATGTGTAATACTCACCTAAGGGTCGTCAAGGAGGACTATTTGCCAGATGGATATTCGTCTACTCGAGATGCTCGCCATGATGCATCCAAGGGCAATGTGTCTCCCTTCGCCTAACAAACTGGGTACCCAAGAGGGGGACAGTCTCATGTGCCCAAATTTGCAACACATGTAATTATTATATATAAATTCAATATAAAAATAATTTAAAGTTAATTATATTAAACATTTACCTGCACTGGCAGGGGAAATTCATAAGTATCGTACTTATGCGTGGACCATTTGGACTTTGAGTGTGATTTGGTGAAGACATATACGGTATCCTCAAAACGTCTCCCGTCCCATAGATAGTTGTTGAATGCATCATATCGTCAACAACTTCCAAATGGAAAAAGTCGATCGCAGTCTTCTTGTGATGACACCTCACCACGCTCTCAATGATGTAGACCAGTCTTAGATTCAATATGTCCAATATCTGGTCGCACTCACTGATTGCGCCGATCAACTGCGGTAGAAGCATCGTCCACTGTTCCTGAAAATAGGTCTCGTGCAACCTATTGCATCTTTGAGTACCGTCAGTAGCTATCTTGTCGTCTGTTATCCTCAGTTCAGTTACGAGGGCAAACTTAAACATGGAGAAAGTAGCGATTTTGTCCCCTAGGTCGAAGTGAATGACATCTCCATCGAGTGGCCTAAGAAGCCGCCATTGTAATGCATCAATAATCTGCCCAGAGTAGTGTACCTCTCTCAATTGATACAAGGGCCACATGAAAGACTGGCGAGAATATCCGTACGCTAATAATCCAACAACTCCAATACAATAGTGAAATTTTTAAAGCTATTGTTCTACGTACATTTTTTCGCCATCTGTTTCAAATCCACAGTTAGATGGTACTACATCTTCCAAAAACTCAAATATTAGAATCTTTAACAAAAGATAATGAAATAAACATAATTTCAAACAATTAAGTGAATCGAATTATAGACAAAGATAAATTAAAGAAAATAATAATATATTATAAATTTAAAATTAAAAAGAATTTTAAATTTGAAAAAAGTATTTATAATATTAAAAAAAAACTGGAAAAATAATTTTCAAAAAAAATTATAATAAAAATAAGTTAAATAAAAAAAAGGAAATTATAAAAATTAAACAAATGATATAAATAATATTTAATTAAAATTTTAAAAAATAATTTTAAATCAAAAAATAAACAATTAAAAATTTTTAAAACTATTTCCAAAAAAAATTATAATAAAAAACAAATTAAACAAAAGGAAATTATGAAAATTAAATAAAGAATATAAATATTATTTAATTAAAGTTAAAAAAGATAAATTATCAAAGAATATAAGGCCATGTTTGTTTCTGATTAAAATAAGATTTTAATATAAGTTAAAGTCAAACAATCAATATTAACCACATCTTTAATGGGTCTCACCACACATTTAAAAAATTTCTGTCACAATATACTAAAAATCTAATTTTAATCCCCATCAAATACCCACTAAATATTATATAATTAAAATTGAAAAATTAAATTTTAGAAATAATAAAAAATAATTTTAAATTGGAAAGGAAAAAAAAAATGGTCTTGGGCCAATTAAACTGTAAGGCCGATTGTTAACTAACATCGACTCGGCTGACTATTTCTAGCCGAAAATGACGGATCCGACGAGATTAAGATTCAGAAACGTAAAATATACATATAATATCTACTACACCCAATAATCTATTTAAATAATCAAGAATAAACATTATACATAACAATTTAAATCACAATTAATGAAAAATCAATCTAAAAAAAAAAAAAGCCTTGTTTAAGATAATGACCACTGTGTGGTGATTGCTGTTGAGTTTGACTGTGAAGATGCTTTTTCGACTGAATCCCAACATTGAATTGTGTGAGTACTTTGAAAGAAAAAAAAATTTCCCTCTCATCTCAAACTGTTGGTTAAGCTAAGGGTATTTTTAGATTTTAGTATTTAACTTAAACCTTTCACAATTTTTAACTATTTTTTTTAGCGGTCAAAATATATGGAAATATTCCTATGTAAAAGAACACTTTGGAATAATGAACCAGGCATGGCAATGTGCTTGATGAAATTATTGACAAAGATGCAATTGCCTCACTTGGCCTAAAGTTCAACGATTTTCTTGTCAATGGCATTCTCTCAATCTATTGTATGTGTGAAAAATCGCCATCTCTTTTCTGCTCTTTTCTCTAAATTTCAACCCTATTCTTCATCGCCACCACAAATTTTGGACGACGCATTAGTCTCAGCCGCCGTCTCAATCCTGAAACACCACCGCTCAAAGTCGCGGTGGTCCCACCTCCGCTCCCTCCTCAGTACCACCAGTAACCTCCTCAACCCGTCTCAGTTTTCCCAGATTGCCCTTGAAATCCGCAACAATCCTCGCCTTGCCCTCCGTTTTTTCCATTTTACTCTTAGTAATACTCTCTGCTCCCATTCTCTTCTATCCTATGCTGCCATAATTCACATTCTTTGTCATTCCAGGCTTAAGACTGATGCCGAAAGCTTAATTCGGTTAGCCTTTAGAAAATTCCCAGAAGCTCACCAGCCCAGTTCTTCAAGCCCAGCTCCCATTTTGGAAATCCTGATAAAAACATATACGACCTGTGGTTCTGCACCATTTGTGTTTGATTTGTTAGTCAAAGCTTGTTTAGAGTCGAAAAAGATTGACCAAGCTCTTGAAATATTTAGAATGTTGAACTCCAAGAATGTGTTTGTCAGAACTAGTACTTGTAATTCTTTGATTGAGTTGGTGTCCAAGAGTCGGGGTTGTTTTGCTGCATATGACCTGTATAGGGAAATTTTTTGTTTTGATGGTAAAAATGGTGTTTACCATAGGAGAGGAGTAAAGGGCTTTTATCCAAATGTGAATACATTTAATGTATTGATGGTTGCATTTTACAGAGAAAGATTGGTGGAGAATGTGGAGGAGGTATGGAAAGAAATGGGAAGAGTTGTTTGCACACCGAATTCATATAGTTATAGTGTTCTAATGGCGGTGTATTGTGGCAATGCAAGAATGGAGGATGCCATGAGGGTATGGGAGGAAATGCAGAATAAATGTGTGAAGCGTGATGCAGTGGCTTACAATACACTTATTGATGGGTTTTGTGGGATTGGAGAGCTTGGGAGGGCCGAAGAGATTTATAGAGACATGGTAATGAGTGGTGTGGAGAGTACTTGTGTTACTTTTGAGAATCTCATAAATGGGTATTGTAAGATTGGGGATGCTGATTATGCAATGTTATTGTATAAGGACATGTGTAGGGAAGGTTTTAATCCAGATAGTTTGACGGTTGATGCAGTTACTAGAGTGCTCTGCGATAAGGGCGACAGTTCTACTGCTTTGGATGTTTTGATGGTTCTATTAAGGAAACATGATGTTATTCCGAAGAAGGAGACTTTCCAAGTTTTGATAAAATGTTTTTGTCACCAGGGGAAGATGGAGGAGGCTTTAAGGCTTCAGGCTGAGATGGTAGGGAAAGGATATGAACCAGAGTCAGAGACATATGGTGCTTTTATTGATGGGTATTTGAAACAAGGGAATGAAACAATGGCTGGTAAATTGAGGAAAGAAATGCCCAATAAGTAAGTTTCCTGGGAGGAGAAATAGAGATGATATCATTCTTCAAGTTTACACCATTTGCAGCACTTTTGAGCAGTCATTTTGCTGGAAAGTGCAAGCTTCTAGTTGAAGCAAAGTAAGTTGCTGGCGATCTTCTAGGAGCTTGGTCTTATATATTTTGTCGTTTATATTTTATGATGAGAGCATAATTCCTTGAATACCTGCTAACAAGACATTTTTCTTGGACCGTGGACCTTTATGAATTGAATTTTCATTAACATATGGAATCTGACAGTATGATTCTTGACATTTTCAAAATGTTTATCGGCTTTTATCTATCATATTTTGCAAATGCTAGGCGGATGGATGAATATCCGACAAAATGTTGATTTAATGTATATTCTACATCTTGAAACCAAGTCAACTTTGGTGCCACTTTAAGATAATGAGATGAATGAACAAAAAGCACTAATGCCTAATCCAAGGAAAGACTCAGGTTATCGTATACTCGGAGACCCTAACATGTCACGTTTCAATATTTGCACTGATTCACTAATAGTGTATATAGTTTAAGGTGTATGTTGAGTTCATTAAATAATATAATCCAATTCCAACCCTGAGGGCATGCATCTAAGCTCTTCATTGAGCTACATATTACTTTTGCTTCTAAAATTATTATTTAATAATATTAATTTTTTGCTAGATCTACCATTAATGGTAGTGTATTTGGTCAATCTAGTACTTTTGAAGCCTAAAGTGTATGCTTGCACGCAATCAATACAACTCTTGGCTGCTGCTGATATTTATTTTGAGGAGAAATTTCTTAGTGATCTAATACAATAGTATAATGTCTGGTAGCTATGTGGTCAAAATATTTTCTTGGTTTATGAATTTGATAGTTGCCCATGCACTAATGCTTCTCCACCTGGATGTTTGGGGTCTGTTCAAGTGTTTTTTTCTATTAATAACTAACGAGAGATGCTGCTGGAAAAGTCTGCTGAGCCTGAAATTAACGAAATATATTTTTCTACTTTTGTAAATTTTTATTTTATTGGGAAGATTGTATAGCATATATTAAATTTTTCATGTGTCTCAATATGCTAAATCTTCAAACATTTGCAAGTTTTCTGTTGTTCATTTCGAATTGTATCACCAACCTGTAAAATTCTCTTGACGACAGTGCATCCTGCTTCCTATCTTAGCTGTTTTCTGCTAAATGGCATTTCTAGTAGGAACTAATTGTGTACGGACATATGGACTTCTGGTTGGAGGATCTAGGCCATTTTTATATTAAAGATTCTAAATTCTTCGACATAAATTGGATCCAACATCTTCTGTTCTGCTTGCTGTTTTCATCACAACTGTAGGTTTGGCTCTCTCAAATATGTGGAAAAGCTTAGATTGGTGGTGGTCCTAGTGCAGCTTGTTGGTTACCAAAGGTTTCCTTGGAAGCTAAACTCTTCGTCTGTGGGCATCTTTAGTAATAATGTGTCTATAATTTGCATTTATGTATTTTATAGTTGTATCGGGTAGAATAATTTATTTGGGAACTCCACTTTTAATAAAATGAAGATGATTGAAATCAACATAGTTTTGATGTCCTTCATATTGTTCATAATTTCCTTTTTAGTGAAACAAAAAAGGGTGTTCAGTTCCCGGAAATATTAACACGGAAACACTTTTCATTGGTTTAATTGATGGAACTTAGTAAGAATTGAGTTGGTGATCTATATTATGTTCATCAGAGGCAGCTCTTAATGCAAGTCTGCAACTTGGACGTTTCTCACTTATTCTTGTACAACATAACAATAGGGCTTACAAGAGTGAAGTAAGGACAACTGATGCACAAGATTACTATTTCTCAACATTAGCATATAATGTAGTGTCTTACAACGGAATTTCTCATAGCTGGAATTCCATATTACTTTTCAAAAGAATAAAGGGGCTCCCCTTTATGTTTTGATATGTTTCATTGAGCTTATTTTACTGAATGTGTAGCTTTTGGAGGGGCAAGTAATTGTATTTTCCATGCGTGTTGTCTTATGCAGCTGTTCTAACTTCTAGAATTAAAAAAATTACATATTACTACTTTTTTCCAGGATGGGGGCTGTGCCGTGGGGTCTTCATCAGAATATTTTCATTATTCAATTACAATTCCAGCGAGACTTGGTTTTTTGGTTGACTGCCATTACAATTCAAGCATGTTTGTCTTCATGCCTCTTGTTGTGGGGGGAAGGGACATGGAAACATGCACCAGGATTTCTTTGACACAAAAAAAAAAGTTTATTCAAATTTTCACATATTACTGTATAGGAATATTTTTCTATAAAATTACCTCCACCACATATGTACAACATCTAACTGACTACTAATTCTAGAATCCCATGTTTTTAGATGATAGAGAATTAATGTCGGAGAGCAGGAAGTAGCCAAAGATTGAAAAGAGATGAAGTCACTGAGATAAGCCATGACATGAATGCCATTGTGGCAGATATCTGATATCTACTGCATAACCTTTGAGGACAAAATGTTTCATCGGCTCTGAGCAGAAGATCAACAATGCTTGCGCTCGAGCTGGCTGCAGCTAATGTGAGAATGGACAAAACCTATTTATTGAAACAAACTTTGTTATGCTTTAAAACTAGTGTCTCTATACATGGATCAGAGAACAGGAATTACCAAGTCTCCTACAACAATGACGAGCAATATTCCCGACTGACGAATTGAGCATTTGACCAGGATGGTGTATGCGTCGAGGAGCGCCAAAGTGAAACTCCAAGGTATGACCAGGCCCATGACTGTTACCAAGAAGCTGTGATTTTAACGTGGAAACGGAAAAAACTTATTGCATTTTCCTAATGAAGACATAATGTCTGAGTCAGCAAATAATAAGTTGGCTGGCCTTTCTACCCAAAACCATAAAAGGTAAAAATAACTTAACTGTATCATGCTGTTACTGGTATAAACTTTGACAAGTGAAAGAGCTTTTCATTCAGTTGCTGCCATTATAATAGTCTTATTCTGCCATAATATTAGCCTTCTTTTGTTTGTGCATGAGTATTACGTTAAATATATAAAAACAAGCAGTAGTGATTCCTTATAATTTTGTGGGACCAGATTCTCTATAGTACTCTCTCCATTTGTGTTGGTGTTTTAGACAGTAGATTTGGCATATTTGTTGCTCAATTGGTACTTGTCTTGTGCTCAACGCTCTTTAACCATTCAATATCAGGAATTGCAAGCTAACCTATTGCAAAGGATCATGTCCTGAAATTGACCCCTTTAGTTTGGAAATGGCGAATGACGAATAAATCTGATGGATTTCTAATGTTTATCTTTCAGATATATTGGTGATCATACAGTTAAAGAACAGAAGGTAACTGCTGGCGCAGATGGGGATGTAAATCTAAATGCAAAGATGCATATGCAGAAAGAATTGTATCAGTACTAAAATTTACCAAAAGGCTGTATAGCTGTAGAACCCAACTCCTAATGACATGAAGAAAAGAGAAGCCGAAGAGAAGATAATCTGACCAAGTCTCAGAGCAAAGCTTGCACACGTTCCTACAGAACCCGGCACAGAATCCAAGGCCATGTGACTTTTTTCAAGGGATCTAAATCGACAGAACCACCTCAAGGAAAGATGGTGATTGCCTTTTTTTGTTTACAAACTCATATACTTCGAATTGAATTCTAAATCTTTCCAAACGTTTCATCAAACCCATCACTAAGTTCTTGAGCATAATCCACCAATCTGTGCATTCAAGAATTCTCAAGAAGTTCGCTTCATATCATGCCTCTTTTATAAGATTTCATCTCAGTTTGAGTGATGATCAGACTATAAAAGAGTTGATATGGAAAAAGGGAAATCTGTGGTAGGAGCATGCGTGTGAGTTACTTCAAGTGTACTTGTTTTCTGTCTTGAAAGTGTTATTCTTGTTGGAAGATTTGGATGTCTTAACTGAGTGCTTTACTGGAATTTTGATTCATGAAGTGCAATGTTTTGCTGGTTGAAAATGAATTTCAACGTGTAAAAATTGCTTTAATCATGTTGGATTTGACACTTTGATTTCCTTACCTTTTCCATTATTTTCTTAAATAAATGGCCATCATTTGGTCACTGCCGACATTAAAACTAACTATTGCTTGATCATGAAAAGTATGCGATATTTATTTATTTATTGTGGTTGTGGTTGTGGCTGTGGTTGTGTATTATTGCTAGCTACAAGAAAAGACAAGTCCTTAGTTGGGCTCCTAATCTGAATATGATATATATTATAACCAGGGAATGCAATGTACTATCATGTAGCAAAAAGAAAGGACATGGACCATCGACCATGGGACCTCTTTTTAACTAGGATTCCTCATAGCCTAGATGGTTCAAGGAGGATTACTGGCTGGAATCACACCTTGATGTGTATGGCATACTTGTAATTTGAAACAAAGTTGTGGCACGTTCATATATTAGTCGAAAATATACTCGTACTTTAATAGTATGCTAAATTGAATAGAACTAAACATGTGAAATGTCTTTTATTATGTTTAATCCAATGTATCAAGCATGCATTAAAAGGTAGTATATGATTTAAGAGTAGTAATTTGGTTAGGTGAATCGTATAATATTAAATGGTACCGAAGTTACATACTAAGCTTGTGGGATGCTTTCCAAAAGGAGTTACCTTGGTGATAAAACGTCTAAAGAATTGATGGCCTATTTAATTTCTTGACAATCATTTCATTTCTAGAGTATTTATATAAGGAAAATTGCAGTCATGGTAACAAATCTTTCATTTAGTAGCAAAATTTTTTCAAACATTTCTTTTGCACTATCCACGGTACCAGGTCTTTCAAAATGTTACAAATGAAATGCAAATGGGAGGAAACTGTTAGTTTAATCGTTAGTTGACTTTTGACTAATTTTAATCAAATTAAAAAAGAGTAAAATGGTAAAATTATATCTTTCATAAAAACACATTTATGAATTAAATCAAAAATTTAAAATAAAAAATCTGCATACCTCTCCAAAACACACCCCCTTCCCCTAGACTCCTTCATCAAATTCTCTATCTCACGAATCCCATCGAGCAAAACCAGCCAACACCACCTCCGATTGGAACACAAACCGACGGGTAATGTACGGGGCCAAATAAAGGTCCACGAGACGCGGATGAGAGACTGGACACGATCTTGGAGGCTGAGGTGAGAACCAAATAAGGCAAGAGGTACAGTCGGGAAGACGGGGCTTATTGGGGTCGTTGGATTTTGGTGGGGTGGGATTGCAGAGTAAAGCATAGGGTCCCCGGAGGCTCAATGCGTATGCGGCGACGACGATGCTCATCAGCTACTTCCTCGACGGAGGAGAAGCCGTATGAGCATACATGTGTAGATGATGGTGAAAGCCCAAGAATAGCTAACCAAAAGAGGAGTGAATTGGTTTTTAGAACTTTTCAGAAAAATTGATCTAAATTCAAGTAAGTAAAGACTAATTAGAATAATTCAAATAGTAAGCAAAAATATAAAAGCGATAAGTAAAAGGGAGAGATGATGTAAACGATGTTGTTATGGAGGTTAGATCCCAAACACAATCTACGTCCCCCGTTACCAAGCTTTCCGTTACGAGCAATGCATTTTTCACTATATTAATTGACTTATGGTGCAATCCAACCCTTTACAAAGCTTAAGGTGACTTACAAATAAGGAGCACCGATCCTTATACAATGTTGAGTTTTTCGGGACCTCAACACGGCCCTCACTTCAAGATGAATTTACAAGTGT
>CAIGRP010113487.1:0-20553 GCA_903798385.1 Fraxinus cuspidata | reverse complement strand
TTTTTTTTGGATTTTTCTGTTAGTGCATCAATTTTATGAAATTTTTCAGAAATTATCTAGTTATTTAGTCCTTTTTTCAAGACTTTTTTTTCTTTTTCTTTCAGATTTTTTAATTTAATTTTGTTGCTTCCGATTATATTTAAATGGGACACTTTTTTATAGACTACGTCAAATTGCATCTATTATTAGATTTTTTAACTTTTTTTTTTTGTTACTTCAGGTGAATTTAAAGCTGCTTTTCATTTAATGTTGGTGAATTGTGCTTAAAATTATAGTAGACCACTTATTTCATTTTCAAGTTTGTTGGTTTGAGATAATTTCTTGCAGCCATAGTTCGTGTCAAACATTGCTCTATCTGTTTTTTCTCTCCTTTTTTGGGTTCTAAGCATAGGATATCTCTTTAAATTCTCATGCTTTTCAGGTTTCCGAATTTCACATTTCCAACTATGTTTTGCTATTCGTTAGTTGATAAATGTTCTGATTAATTTATCAGTACTTGCGTGATTTTGGTTTTAGTTGGCCAGTTGTGTTGTGTTTCAATTAATTTTTGTTTATGCATTGACGTTATTGCTTGGTTCGCATTGCAGGAGATGTCGGCTTCTGTAGTCGATGGGAATGATCCAGCTGCTGGTCACATTATCTCCACTACCGTTGGAGGCAAAAATGGCGAGCCCAAAAGGGTTGGTATCCAAACTTCATCCGTTCAGTTTCATTGACTCTGCCAACTGAATGTTACAAAAGTTGTAAAGCATGAGATGGTTATACAGGACAAGCTATTTGGAGTTCTCAGTTCCGTTATAATCCTAGGAGCTATTTAGAGTGCTCTATAATGTTTAATTCATGATATTTAAGCAAAGAGATGACATACGTAAATTTTCTTCTTAATGAGAGCTAATAGGTTTGCTTGTGATGCTTTTCTGCAGACAATTAGTTACATGGCAGAGCGTGTTGTTGGTACAGGATCATTTGGAATAGTTTTTCAGGTGTTTATTCCTGGCATCATAACAATGTCTGTAATTTTACCTTTGTTTATAGAACTAATGGTTTGCCATTGCTCTTTGCTAGGCAAAATGCTTGGAAACTGGAGAGACTGTGGCCATAAAGAAGGTTTTACAAGATAGGCGCTATAAAAATCGTGAGCTGCAGTTAATGCGCTTGATGGATCATCCCAACGTTATTTCTTTGAAGCACTGTTTCTTTTCTACAACAAGCAGAGATGAGCTTTTCCTTAATTTAGTAATGGATTTTGTCCCCATGAATATGTACAACGTCTTAAAGCATTATAGCAATTCGAATCAACGGATGCCACTCATCTATGTCAAACTCTACACATACCAGGTTACAATATTTTGTATTTTCTTTTCTCAGTAACTTCTGAACAATTCATCTCAACTCAGATAATATTACACTCGTTTTGCAGTTATTTACAGGGCTTGCGTATCTCCATACAGTTGCAAGGGTCTGCCATAGAGATATAAAACCGCAAAATCTTTTGGTGAGTAAACTCAACTTTGCTACGCTTCCTGCTCCAAGCCATGTTCCCCATGCACTCTGCTCAATCGAGTTGGACCTTTTGGTCAATTTTGCTAAAGTCACGCTATGTGCTTTCTACAGGTTGATCCTCTTACCCACCAGGTTAAGATTTGTGACTTTGGAAGTGCTAAGGTTCTCGTAAGTTTATTTCCTTGAAAGTTGGGCCTTCTCTTAATGTATTAGTTATTCCAAGTCCTTGGCAGTTGAAAGCTCCCTGTTATCAATTCTGTCAAGGCCTCTTTTTTTATGCTTCTACCATAATTGCTTGTGTCTGTATATTCATATGTCGATCATGTCTTTACCCATTCTTTCTCCTTTTCTTCTGTTAGATGCCGTTTCATTGTTATCTTATGCTGGATATGCACTACCATATGTATTGAGAGCTAACCAGAAAAATCTAGACAAGGAAGACTCTACAGTGTCTTTTTTATGTTGTTAGGTTGAATAGAGCTTTTTGGGAACAAAACTTAAAATCCTATCACCCTTGAAATGAACGTATCCATGTTACTTATGCCGACTAGTTTTTAACGAGTGAGGTTCAATTCACACTTTAGTGCAATAGGAACAAATTGATTTCCATGGGACTCCAGGGCCATTTTACTGCTTTGATTTGCTGCCAAAACAAGGGTATAGCCTTGTATACATCAATTCTTGATCGTTGTCATCAATGCCCATGATTTGTCTAATTAGGGTCTTGTAGTTCTGAAATGCTATTTTGTTTATTAAGCATCTCTTCACGTAGATACAGCACTTCTACTTCAGTTGATCTTTGAGGATCTGTATTTCTTCATTTGTCCACTGAGAATTTGCTGTCACCAGGTGCCTGGTGAAGCTAATATATCCTACATTTGCTCTCGTTACTATCGGGCCCCAGAACTCATCTTTGGTGCAACAGAATATACGATATCAATTGACATTTGGTCTGCCGGCTGTGTCTTAGCTGAGCTGCTTTTGGGGCAGGTCTGTAACCTCCATATCGATCTTGCATTTCGCTGAGTGGTATATTATTCTATTGAGTTTTCTTACTTTCAATAACCCCCATTTCTTTATTTTTTACAGCCACTGTTCCCTGGAGAAAATGCAGTTGATCAACTTGTAGAGATTATCAAGGTTTGACATCCTTTCTAATTCTACATTTCCATGTATCAGATGACTACACTTGCAATGATGTCATCATATATACTAATTGGAAGAATTTCTCTAATAGGTTCTTGGTACACCAACTCGAGAAGAAATTCGATGTATGAATCCAAGCTATACTGATTTCAGGTTTCCCCAAATTAAAGCCCATCCATGGCACAAGGTATGCCTGCACTTGCTACTTGCTATTCTCTTAGTGGTACCATAAAATTTCAGTGTCAAGTGAATAGACTGAATTATTTGATTCAGGTTTTCCATAAGCGGATGCCTCCTGAAGCCATTGATCTTGCCTCACGTCTGCTTCAGTACTCACCAAGTCTTCGCTGCACGGCGGTATGTAAAAATCTTGTATATCTCTTCTAAAGTTCTAACATCAAGTGACGATGAAGATTTTATATTTGATCTCTCCTATTCGTCAAATATTTCGTACCAAAGACACCCATTCCCAGAAGAAATTCAAGTTCAAATAGAAATGTTGACAATATATATCTTCTGCGCAGTTTCATTTTTGATGCTTGTCCTTATTTGTTACCAAATTTATAAAATTGCTGTTTCTATCACTGCAGCTAGAAGCATGTGCACATCCTTTCTTTGATGAACTTCGTGAACCCAATGCCCACCTCCCAAATGGCCGTAGTCTCCCCCCGCTTTTTAACTTTATACAGGAGGTATGGTTTCTAACTACTTTCTTTTTGTTACCTCTTTTGTAATAACATTACTACTTTCATGATTGTTTTCTATCAATTTAAGAGAGGAGAGAGATGTGGTGAAGAGGGAGACTCGGTTCCTATTTGGAGTAAAAATGATGATGGAAAGATCCATGTGCGGTTTGGGCGTGGACCCATATAAACATGTACATGGACCATTTGAATGGATTTTTAGGCCAAGTTATTGATAGAAATTACTTGGCCAAGCAACCCCATTCTTTTCCCAAATCATAGCGACAAAATCATAACCCCATAAAAATGAGTGTAACGTGTCTTTGGCATATGTCTGTCCTTTGTTGAATATTCACATGTTTGCTGTCAGTGTCATCCTTATTTGTTCACGTTCTTGCTTGAGCGGGACATACTAATAATTCATTATACATTCGTCGAAAAAGAAACGAAAACAAACCTGAACCGTGCAGTTGATCAACTAGAGCTCGAAATAGAGAAACATGAACTTGGAAAATAAACAAGGTGAAAAATATTAGGGAAATAGAGAAGAGGATGAACGTAGTTGAATGTATGCTGAAGTGATTCATTTCTTATTGTTTGTTAGTTATTGATTGACCTTATAGGTTTTCACTATAATACCGTGGTAAAATTTGATGTTGGACTTTGTTTAAGCATCAGAGGGGGTGTGATTTCAGATCATAAAAGTCTTATATTGGAAGAATAGCTAAAAGCATTCTATTGGAGCATGAAAATTACAACTTTTCATTTGTGATCAAGTGTTAGATTTTGTACCCTTTACTGCCATCCTTATCTTGAAAGAACTTCAGCTAGATCAATTTTTGTGTTAATGAATTTGAAGATCTAAAAAGACAAGTAAGCTAGAATTTATTGCTGCATTTCCTTCAAGAATCAGTGTGTGCATGATTTTCAATGACTAAAATCCTCTCTGAAATTATTCTGTTTGGAGCCTGAAATTTTTTGATGTTTGCTGCTATCCTTATTTCAAAAACAATTCTAACTACATATTTTTGTGTTTCTGAGTTCAAGAACATGTATAAAGACAAGTTGAGCTAAAATTCTTATTAATTACGTCGTTTTTTCTGCAGAGCTTTAGTTGCCATTTACATTTACAAAGTCCATTTTGGGTTTCTTCATATTAGCGGTGACCAATCTCAGGATTGATTAGACAATAGGTCGTTTGACTATTATGATAGCTACTCTTTGGTAAATGATCATAGCATTTCTCCCAATTCTCAACACATGAGGCCTGTTTGGAGGTTTTTTGTTTTTGCTTCTACTTTTCGTCGAAGAGCTTCATGAGGAAGCTACATCAAACCATCTTCCTGTAAAAGCTCTTCTAACAATGGACATGACACTTTTAGAAAATTATCTAAAACATGTTTAAAAGCAGCTTTTTAGTCTCAGAAGTATCTTTTGGATTTTCAAAAGCCATGCCACTGTCCATGTTCATCAGTTCTTTCGGTCGCTGTCAATTTAATGTCTCAGTGAAGAAGTTTGCTTGAGGGCTAGAAGAATTTTTTTGGTTGGATCTAATTGATTTAAAACACTGATCTTCATGCTTTTTGATATAAACCCTGATCATGTTCCTCCTTATGGTTCAAATTTGTCGATTGAATCGTGCTTCGGAAAAATGCTGGGATTGACGGTGTCTTAAGCTGATGTATCTGATTGAAGCTGAAGGGAAAGGGACTTTTCGGTTATTTGGGGTACAGAGATGAACGATAAATTAAACAACGAGCACGTGAACCCTCCATTATGTTCAAACTAAACGAAGCCTAAAATAACTCGAGTAGGAGTATAAGCATGCAGTTATTGATTATTCAACATCAAATTCTCCTGATTGCAGTTGGCTGGAGCATCACATGAGTTGATCAACCGGCTGATTCCTGAGCATGTTCAGAGACAAGCCAGTATAAGTTTTCCACATCCTGCTGGGACGTGATTATTGCTACAACATATTGTACTCGTAGTCTATTATGATCAGGTGTTTTTCCCGCCGTGCCTCCAAAATGTTTTTAGCATGTACAAGGTTGTTCAGGTTAACTGGGAAGTTGGAATGTATAGTATGTTTGCTGAGCAAAACGAGTTTTCATAGCTTCTGTATATTCTTTTTGGCGGTAATGTAGTACGAAAAACTGTGTTATGTCAAACGAGCATATTTTGAGGGGGTGCTGTGTAGTTTTCCCAGTTCGCGTTATTTATACTGTGTTAAGTTGCAGCTAAAAGTCCAAAATTTTCCTGTTTCCCTTCCTCCCCATGTACCTTTTTATTGATTAATAAAATGCTGATGTGATTGCAAAATTTTGAAATTGGCGATGCACAAGAATTCTGAGTATGCTTCGTACTGCTGATATTTGAACATGATATTTTTTTTATTTTTTTGAAATTTTTACGGTCCCGACATGATTAGATGACATTAACTTGAAAATGTAAGACACGTCAGATCATTTATGTACAATATGAATCTAAATTTAATTTAGTGACAGCTATCAAAATGATGAACACGGAAAGTAAATTGAGATTCAGTAATCTATAATTGAGACAAGTTGGCTCGCCCAATTGGGATTTCACTGCAAGTTCCATAAAGATGCTAATGCCCTAGTCCCAATCTTGGGCAGGGCAAAAATTAATTTGAACCAGTCAAATCAATTAATTCAATCCAAATCAACCGGTTTGTAATGGTTTTTTAATTCAACTGGGTTAGGTTCGGGTTAGGAAATCAAATTTTAGGTTGAGTTGGATTGGGTTCCGGGTTATTTATTCAAATCCAACCCAATAAATTTAAAAATACTAAACAGAAAATTAGTACTAAAAAATAAAAAATACAAAACCTAATGATCAAATTCTCCTTTGTCTCACATCTCTTATGCATCTCATCTCTTATACCTCTTATTGCTGCTTGTGCTTCGAATTCTCAACTCGATTTTTTGATGTGATTTTTGACTAAACACTTAGATTGAAAGGGGAGATTTTATATTGAGTTTGAATGATTTAACATTTTTTATATTTAGGTTGTATTCATATTCAGTAGGTGTAACATGCAAGTATTCGACGTTTATTTAAATTAATTTAATATGTATTTAATTTGATCATGATATAATCCAAATATCATGTTATACAATATTTTTAATTTATATTATTCTATTGGAATGGAACTTAACTCCATAGACTATTGTTCCAACTTCCATCGACTCAAGGCGTTTCAAATCACCATTTTTAATGTAATCGAAATTGGTCCAAATTAAAATAGTATCAAATTTTAAAAAAAATGTTCAAATTTAAAGAAAAACATCACAACCATTGGACCCATAAAAGAAAAAATTATCCAACTTGAATTGGACTTGAGTCCAAACCAATCAACCTAACCCAAACTAACCCGAGTTTGGTCGGTTCAGATTGGGTTGAGTTTAAACTGTGAATGAGTTAGTTGCAGTTTGAATTATTGTCAAATCGAACATGTTGAATTGAGTTTGAGTTGGACTCAAAACCAATCTAACCCAACCCACGCCCAGCCCTCCCGGAGAAATACGTGCATCTAAAAGATTTTTGACAGTGTCCAATCCTAAAATTTGTTCAATACATATCCAGTGACCAAAAATGAAATTAACGCTCAAACATCAACATAATCAACTCAAAAAATGGAATATCAGAAGAAAGAAACTTTCCTTTTAACTTCGATGTCGAAAAATATGCAGTTACAACAATGGTTTTCTCTCAATAGATTGTAACCTCTGGCGCCAAATTATTACTACACTAGCTACAAAAGGCATACAGAAAATTTGTCCAACCAATCAAGAGAATTCAAATTATTAGCTCTTGATCAATTTCTGTCTTATTATTGAAGGCCTAATGAACAATCTGGGGAACAATGCGCATAAAATCCAGTTGATTTCCTACAAGGATAAAAGATAAGCACACTAAATCTCATGTACAAGTCTCAACTCCCTAAGCCGATTTTGTGACCTCGTGAATCGCATTTGCCAAGTAACCAACGTTGCCCGTAGTGACTCCAGCCATACTGCGTTAACGTTACATATTGGAAAATTTGCACATAAAAAAAAAAGGAGAGGACAAAAATTGAAAATTTAGCAAAAGATGTATTACCTAATACGGCCATTACGAGTCATGTAAATGTGAAATTCCTTTGTCAAGCGATCAACTTGTTCAGGGGTCATCCCACTGTAGCAAAACATGCCGATCTGTTCGCAATAGTTAAAAATGATCGTAGAATTCATATTGATAGTATTTCAATAAGTTACACATAGAAACAGAAAATAAACATCTGGTGATTGATAAATTGGCAAACCTGCTTGGTTATGTGCTCCCACAGAAGAGGCGAACCTAACTTTTCAAGTTTTTCTCTCAAAGCACTTCTCATTCCAATGATCCGATCAGCCATTCCCTGGAGGAAGAACTTTCTATTAGTGCTTTCGTGATATAAAAAATAGCTTACCATGAGGCACAGATCAGAAAATGTTGTCATGCATTCAAACAGGTATCAGTTAACAGTTTCCTTTCAAGATCAACTTCACCTCGGTCAATAAAATCAGCAAGACCCTCACTTTAAGAGTTCCTACAGATTCATGTCTTGCCCGCATAATTCTATGCTGCACCAGAAGTCAACATCTTGGGTGTCTCCAAATTACAAATATTCTTTAATTCAACTTAGATGAGGGAGTACATTTGGCTTGCTGATTGCTAGTTTTGATCATGTATTTCCATCTCCTAGTTTTAGTCAATTTCTTTTTAACAACCCAAGAAATTGTTTGATTCTATCAAATAACGAACTTTTTCATACAAATTGTAATAGTACGAAGGTCAACAAAATATTGCAGAAGTGAAGTTGAAACTTACTTTTACTTCTTTCAGCCATAATTTCTTCAACTCTGGATCTCCAAGAATGGTAGAAACTACGAGGGCACCATGAACAGGTGGATTACTATACATGGGTCTTGCGAGCTGCTGCAACTGACTTTTAACTGCAACAGCTTGTTTCTCATCGTCACAAACTACACTGCAGTAAGTAAAGGATATGAGTATATTTGAGTTGCTCTAGCTGAGTTTCAATATTGAAAAATGAAAGAGGAAGCAAACAAGAAATATAAATGAGCGTGTATAAACGAGAGTTATTGTATACATCAAGAGCGATAGTTGTCATTTTCTTACATAGCGACTTTTAGGTGGTTAATATTCACAACATTGAACAAACTTGCCCTTGAAATTGAGCCAATGGGAAAATGAACTCTTAATGATTGCATGCAATTGCTAGTTCAAACTATGCAACTGGATGAAAAGCCGTGGCAAGTAGCCCCTGTTAAGAATTTGTTACAGGCTTGTCATAAGACTTTCACTCACAGGAAGTCAGTTACAACAACGCTTAGGATGATGGCACACTGGTTAGAAATGAAACATTTATCATCTATGGTATTTCATCTTAGTATATTTTCTGATTTCGTGCATGCTTTTTCACCATGCTATTGCATGAAATGGCCTGCTTTCAACAAAAATTCCAGATCAAGAAAGGTTGTCTGTTTTTTCAACACAAACACAAATTCATGAATATATGCAGTTGGATATATGTCATTAAGTAGAACAGAGATGAAAATATCAAAGATTCTTGGTTAAGAGTTCAGTACATAGAAGTACCTCAGGCAACCCACTCTCTGGCCATAAAGTCCCATATTCTTTGCATATGATTGGGCACATCCAATCAAATGGCCATCCTCTAGAAAAATTCTAATAGACTTGGCATCCCTCTCTGGATCACCACTAGCAAAACCTTGATATGCCATGTCAAAGAAGGCAAAGTGCCCCTTGACCTGAAATAATATGTATTTACTCTATAATCTTTGAACAATGATTTAAAAAATAACATGCACCACTATCATAGAATGCAAACCTTGAACTGGTGTGAGATCTCTCGCCATTGTTCTTCTGTAGGATCCACTCCAGTTGGATTATGAGCACAAGCATGAAGCAAAAAGAATGACCCATTTGGTGCACTCTGTTCCAATAAATTAGAAGAAAACTCACACAGCAGGCATAGAATATTGTTATTCGTAATTTAAAAAAAAAAAAAAACATTTTAGGCCATCTTCGAGCTTTCTTACCTTTATGTCCTCCATCATTGAAGCAAAGTCCAAACCCCGAGACTCTGGATGATAATAATGGAATGTGTTCTGAGGAACATGAGCATCTCTCCATATGTTGTGATGACTGATGAAATCCAGCAATAAAATCATGAATACTTGACAGAAACAGTACTTTGACGCAAAAATAAAATAAAATAAAATCATGACACATGAGAGTAATGGAAGAACATTGCGAAAATGTCAGTTAAATAAGCATTAAGCACACTGCAGATGTGAAAGAGACAGATTGAAGAACAATACTAACTTCGCCCAGGTGGGAACTGGAATGTAGATTTGTGAATCAGGGGAAAAACGCTTTTGGAAATCTGCAAAGAGCCGGCATGCACCAGTCCCAGAGAGAGCCTGTACAGCTGCAATCCGCTTCTCTTTGATTAAGTCAGAGTTCTCCCCATACGCCAGCTTCAGAGTCTCCTCTACCATATTTACACTTCCTCCCATGGGAAGATATTCCCTGGAAAATCAAGTCTTGTAAGTCTATTTACAATTGAACGAAAAGTGTGAATAAATGAATGCATTAGCTCACAGATGTCAGTAAATATCATTATAAGAGTCAGTAGGGTAGACTTGTGATTAAAATAATGACACTTATCTGATTTGCTTCATTGCTTTAATGAATAACTAGAGAATATGTATGCAAAACACATCAAAAATAGCAGAGTTTCAAACAATTGATGTAGCTTCACAGAGTGAAACTAATGACGCTCTCTCCCTGAGCTAAAGTAGTTATTGCAGTAAGACCTACTCCCCTGGAAACTTCTCAGGAAGAGGCCTCATGTGGGAAACTCTTAAACTGTTAACAAATACAGAAAATATGATAAAAGCAACTTAGATTTCCATCTCTGTTTATCTCTTTTTATTGAGTAAAGTGTCTATAGAACATTTTACATTATGCAACTATTTCTGATTGCAACGTACCCACAAATATTCACATAGCCATGCAAATTTTCCACATCTTGATTTTATTTTTAAATTTTCTTTTATTGGATACTGACAATCTTCTTTAGATGACAATATAATATCATCTCTGCTAACATGATAAACACTAAAACTAAAGAGTCATTTGCTCCATGGAGATCTCCTAAGTAAATGAATCAGCTATCACAGTCAGAGCAAGACATCATTGCCAACACATCACAAGCAAACATTTGTTTGACACTGCTAGTGATCTACACATTATTTTTCGTAGAAAACTTACTCGAAAGTCTTATGAGTAAACTAGCTTGCACCCCTAGTATATATGCATCAGACCTTCAAATTGGACATGGTATTATGACCCTTCAAATTGGACATGGTATTATGATGGATCATGTCTTAACAAAATAAGTCAAATCAGATCTAATATTTCACTTTAAGTAATAGTTTCCTGGGAATATTATGTCAAATATAACTTAGTATCCACACTTAAGCACACAATTGATATATGCCACCAAAATAATGCACCAGAACTGCCAGCTTATATAGAGTAATTTTTTACACCATTTATCTACAACAAATTTTCATTACTTTTTCCTGACGGAACAAAGCTGTGATATAATGAGTTTGCTGATGAATATGCTACTTGCTTTGGGGAAAAAAAGGAAAAAAAAAAGCTGAAAGAAACCATCCAGGAATCTAATCCACTGGCAAAAGTGGAAGATCAAAATGGCTAGTGGAAATGAGCATGGATCAAAAGTTAATGACATGGGACCACCACAACAGCTGCAAGTTGCAATCAGGATGCATAGAGATACACAGATAGAGGTCCATGTTTCTTACACGCATTGAATACATCTCTTGGCCCTTAACAACCTCCTTGACAACGATATATGATGGTTAAATTTCATCCACTCTCATTTAAATTTTAGTAAAATCTCAATCTAGTTACTCAACTTTAGTTTGTCACAATGGGTCAATTGATCTTTGATTCAATTTCTGATTCACCACTCCATCACCTTCCGTCCCCAAAACTTAATAATATTGCTTAGTTGAAAGCCACATGGTAACAGATGCCAAACTAAGAAACGACCACCGTGCCAACTAAGTAGTGATTTCATGGTAATACAAAAACATATTGTTTGAGTTGAGAAATGTTCTTACGTGGCATAGTGGTGGACGAAATGGTTTGTCTGCCGACCAAGCAATTTCCATAGCAGCAAGTGAAGGATTGAGACAAAGTCATGAAATTTGAAACTAACTTGAAGTCTAAAAACTCCGCCGAGGCAAAATTAAAGTTTGGTGACTTAATTAAGATTTTGCAAAAACTTCGGCACCACAAATGATATTTACCATACATAACAGTAAAAGTGTTCACAGATGGCAGTTATTAATACTGTAAAATAGTAGATAAAGGGAAAACGAACTACAAAGAAATGATTTTTTTTAATTCATCGCAATAAAAAGAAAGTAGAAAACAAAAGAATACTCACATATTCAAATTACCAGCGATTCTCCGCTCCGCTTCCCTGACGCACTCCAGTACCACCGGCTTTCCATTATCATCACGATATGCACCCTTTTTACACAAAATAATAATAATAAATTTACATAAAATAGAATTCAGATTTAAATAGACAAAAATTCCAAAATCTGAGCTCGTAACTTCAAATTCCACTGAACAAAGTGGATTAAAATCACTTATAATCTACCACTTGCTAGCAAAACCGAAAAAAATCTTATACTCACAACTCCAACATTCACTTTATCAGGACTAGGATCAGCAAGGAAAGCTTCGGTGACTCCAAGGATCGGATCCTTGGGAGCTGGCTCCACGTGCTTCCACCACGAAGTGGACATGGATCGAACAGCACCGGATTTGACGATCCAACCAGCACAACCGTTGCGAAGTAGCATCGCCATTGGAGAGGAGAACAGAAGAATCGAGAAGGTGTGTATGCGAAAGAGCTGGTGCGTGAAGTGTGTGTAAATTTATAAACGAAGCGAGCGACCCGGCGAAGTGTTAAAACGATTTTTTTAAGCCTCGAGAGGCGTAATGGGTGGGGTTTCTCGTTGTGAAAAGGGCCAAAATGCTGATGTTTTGTGACAGTTTTACACTGGGTTGAATTTACAGATTTGGCCTCAGGCTTGTGAGTTATCACGGCAAGGTGGGGCCGGGCAGCTCTCTCGTTCTCCCGCCTTGGAGGATTTTACGAGAAGGCTCGGAGATTGATTTTCCAGAATAAAGTTATCTAGTATAAGTGGTGCAAGAGCACAATTTTAAATATGTAAGTACGTGATATGTTATAATAAATGAGTTAAAAATTCTTGTATTTAATTAAACCTATAATTTAACGTCACAAATGATATCACCTAAATTGGTGTTAAACACCAATAGTGTTATATAGCATTACTCTAATTTCCATTCCCATCTCAACAACTTGACGATCCCATCTTATTCGGGACCTTGAATTTTGACGTTTAGAAAGGGAAATTTGATTGTTCTAGTCTAGCCTAACACACTAAAAGTCAGAGTTCAAATAAATTATAGAGGAAATTAATTAAGTACTATCCATAGGGATGTCAAATTGATTGTGGGTTCGGCTCATTCCCCCTTGATCCATAAGTGTCTCGGACTCGTACTGAAATGATTCATGGGGTGAGTTGAGTTGTGAGGCCCTCTTCTTGAACTCGTGGTTGGCTCTTTTCGAGCATGGAAGGCAAAGTTTGTTGAAGCCAAGACTCGGATGGAGATATCGGCGAAGGTGGAGGAACAAGAAACTATAATCGACTTTGGTGAAAGTTATCTCATTTTTCTATTTTTGCTGGCTACTTCTATAAACCTTCAATATCTCTCTTATGACCAGTACCTTCAACATTTGCTGAAGTAGTTGAATCCTTTTATGCCCCTATTCTTCCTTTTTGATTTGAATTGCTAGTTGAAGATGCCATAACGATAGAAGTAATTTTTTGAGAATTAGGCATATATTCAAAAAAGATATTTTTTCATAAAAATCAAAATATCTGTGCTCTTTGGCCTCTAGTAGAGGCAACATGGAAGTATTATTTGCATGTCCATGGTAGTATTTCTCTGCCATTCAGGTTAATTTTGTGCAAATAAATTGAGATGAAAATGAAGTGCAATGTGGATATATTTTTCCCCCTACTAGAGGCCAAAGAGCACAGATATTTTGATTTTTATGAGAAAAGATGACTTTTCTGAATAGATTCCTGATTCTCAGAAAGTTTTTGCTTGATTCTAAAAAATCTAATGACATTGCTATGGAATCTTCAACCAGCAATTCAAATCAAAAAGGCGGAAAAGAGGCATCAAATGATTCAACTACTTCAGCAAATGTTGAAGGTACTGATAAGAGAGCTACTGAATGTTTAAAGAAGCAGCCAAAAAAATAAAATAGAAAAGCTAGAAAATTTTCACCAAAGTCGATTACATGTTCCTCCACCCTCGCCAATATCTCCTTCCGAGTCTTGGTGTCAACAAACTCTACCTTCCATGTACACAAATAATTCATATAAACGATCACATCTTCTCGCAACAACAAATCCTCAAAAACAAGTTTCCAAGACACAATCACGAGATCTCAAATGGAAAACTCTCGTTAAAACTACAAACCTGCAATAGCATTAAATTGGTGGGTGAGGTTTCCCTCCGCAAGAACATTAGAGTCGAAGTCGAAGTTGGGGACGGAGGTTCCTCCAGAGTACAAGATCAAGATTGGAATTTTTAGAGTACAAGATTCCATATAATTGGAATCTTTAAAATTTCAAAGCTCAGATTTTTTAAATTTTATTTATAAATTAATTAATTAAACATGTACTTTATTAATTAAATATATTAAGATCACAATTTCATATAATTGATCACAAATCACAATTTTATATGTCATGTATTATTTTATGATCACAATTCAAAAATTTTATAGGTCACAATTTGTTCATCGATACAAATCAAATATTTATACGTCACAATTTATTCATCAGTCACAAATCTATCAGTTTAATTAGTCACATATTATATTTCGATCACAAATAGAAATTTTGTATGTTACTAATTTTTTTTACGATCACAATTCAGAAATATTATAGGTCACAATTTATTCATCGATCACAAATAAAAAAATTATACGTTACAATTTATTTATCGGTCACAAATTACAAATATTATAAGTTACAACTTAGTAGACAACCACAAATTGTTAAATTATCAATCACAAATTAAAATTTTTTTAGGTCACACATTATTTCTTGCTCACAATTTATCTTTTTCATTGGTCACGTATTGTTTATCGGTCACATATTAACCAATTTAATGGGCACAATCGACCAAATAATTTGTGACAACAACTAACACTTGTGACCACCACCGCACTACTTCTCCAGCGGCACCACTACCACCACCACCTCAAACTAATCAACACATCGTAGAAAAACACTACCACATTGTCACTCCATTCCACCACCATCGCGACATCACCGTTGCCAACACGACCACCACTTCCTCAAATCCATTATAGTCAATGCCACCACCACCGTGACCACCATCTAAACTCTACCATCGTAGATCACAACGTGCTGCACCCAACATCTACACCACCACCACCACCAAAACGACAGGACTCCACCACTACCACTCCCAACCCCAAAAAAATCCCCAACCCTACCATCATCTTCATTGCCGTCACCGACCACCACACCACCACCCAACCACCATTAAAACCATAGATTCACCACCACGCCAACAACTAGAAAAAACCCTCCAGATTGGCAATCACCACACCAACCCCAACTACCGTACACCACCAACTTACACCACCACTGCACAGATTACAAACCACCACCACACAGATCATGACACAGCAGTGTCGACCAGCCTTACAACGATGGCCTTGCAAGGTCTTCAATGGCTTGCGAGGGGAAGAAGAGAGAGGCGAGAGATGAGAGAGACGACCAGGAGGAGAGTGAAGGAGAGGATAGAGAGAGAATGAAGATGTGATAAATGATATGATATTAGGGTTTGGGTAATTATAATTTAGATAGAGATGAATTAATATCTGATTTTTGTATAAATAAAGTTTATATATGAAATTTGAAATTGGAACTTTAAAATTCTGGTTTTGTGTAATTTTCTCTTATCATTATGAGTCATCAATGCAACATCTAATAGACCCAAAAATTCTTATGTTATGTATCATACTTTATAAAATTTTGGAGTTCTACACTACCCTCTTTCTTCTAAAATACTCTATCGATTTATTGAATGAGATTGCTAATCTTTGTTTATTTTTTTACTACGGAGAATTTTCTTTGATTAGCTCATTACTATATTTATCTTCGAAAAAGCGAAGCAAAAATAATCTTACAATTCTTCATAAATGTAACCCTTACTTTTTTTATGTCTTGTCCTATGTCTTATACTTACCCTTTATTAGACTATATAAGCGTATCCCAATTTCGATTATGAACCAACCAAAAAATCTTCAATATTAGGGCAAACTCACACTGGTCAACCTTTCTTGCACAAGTCTCCCAAACTACGTTACATGATCATATGCACATTTTTTTTTGTTATTTCATGGACTTATTAATCTGTTTTGTCTGCTTTTTATTTATTAAACCTCGGTAGCAACTTCAAATCCCCAAGAATATCCCTTCATGAACAAATATTGACCTTTATATCAGGATTTATACCTTTTGATTTGGTGAAATTTTTATTGATAAATGGAGAAGGAAATGCATGATCGTGCAGCAGAAGATGAGGTGGTATCATTGTATAGTAAAAACCAACTGCCTTATTCTTGATCTTCTTGAGCCTTATTAGAACATCTTTCATATCAAGCCTCTCCTAGGGCAAATAATCCGTGCATTCTAGTGCTAGTTTCGTAATTGATCTAAAGCAACTCTCTTTAGCTCAAATATTGTTTTCAACTGCGTTTACTCGATCCACATACACAGTATGCATTATTGCGTGATTCAAACACCCATCTCTTAAGGGTGAACTCTCTAACAAATATATCATCTGTTGGCTTCTTCTTGGTAAGTGTTTCTATCAACATAATCCCATAGTAAACATCCTCCATACCGAATTTAATCATGTGGATTCCATACTCTGAGAAATCGTCAAGGGCAAATGAAGGGGATACGATCATAAGGTAATGATATTCTCACCTCATGAAAATATTGAGATCTCGTTCACTAGCAAATTAACCAATAACTTATTTTACAATAACGTAATAAAATTGTTTATTCATCATACATGTTACTTTATTGTAGAGTTTTCGAGGCCATAACACTGCTACAACACAACAATAGAAGCCAAATAGAGCTTAAAAATCTTCAAATGATTGCCAAACAGGGCTTAAAATTCTTCATACGATTGCCAAGTTTTCTTCAATAGCAACATGTAATAAGCTTCAAATAATCATCTTTTTGTGTTTTCGTTAGATGGAAAAATCAATTGTGACAAAGAAACAAGCCTCTTCGTCTTATTCCACCTCACTTATGCTTTAACAAGATTCGGTTTTGATCTTCTTGAGCCTTGTTAGAACGTCTTTCATATTGAGCCTCTCCTCGGATAAATCAGCTGTGCATTCTAATGCTAGTTCCATGATTGATCTAAAACAGCTCTCTTTAGCTCGAATATAGTCTTCAACTGAATTCACTAGATCCACATCCACTATGTGCATTATTGCATCCGGGAATGATTCAAACACCCATCTCCTTATGGTGAACTCTCCAACAAACATATCATCTGTTGGCTTCTTCTTGGTAAATGTTTCCATCAGCATAATCCCATAGCTATAAACATCCACCATTGGCGATATTAATCCCGTTGATCCATACTCTACAAAATTGGCATATGTGATGAAATTATCAGGTGCAACGCTAAATGAAATGTATATATATTGTTAGATTAACATACACAAATAATTATAACATTTCTCTTTATAAACAACAGAACCATTTACCTGGAGCCATATATCCAATGGTGCCCAACGTCTTGGACATTGAAATTCTCTGGTCTTTTGTGAAAAGCTTGGCAATGCCAAAGTCTGCAACATGGCCAACCATATCTTCATCTAAAAGTACGTTGTTGGGCTTCAAATCACAATGGACAATTGGAGAGGGATACCCATGATGTAGATACTCCATTGCACATGCCACATCTATCATTATTTCCATTCTTCGAGCTATATTCAGGAAATAGTTGCCCGAGGACAGCCATTTGGTAAGGTTTCCATTCGGCATATATTCCAGCACCAAGGCTTTAAGATCAAGGTTAGAGCAACTGGTAATTACCTTGATAAGATTTCTATGACGAATGTTGCAGAGGATTTGGCACTCTGTATCAAAAATCCTATTTGCATCTTCCAAATCTAGATTAAAAACCTTAATAGCTGCGATCATACCATCTGAAAATATTCCTCTGTACACTGAACCTATACTGCCTTGGTCTATCAGATTCTCTTCACCAAAATTATTGGTAGCATTTAGAACTTCATGATATGAAATCCTCTTGATGGTGATGGGGGAAGTAGACTGAGTTGGATTTCTGCTATGGCATCTTGTTAAAAAAACTACAATAATGGCCAGACCCAATACCCCAGCAATTGATGGTAAGATGTACTTCAAAAATCTGGTCCTGATGGTTAATCTTGTTCCATTATCTTTGCATGGCTTGACCTTAAATTGAGATGCTCCACAAAATTCTCTATTGCCTGTGAAAAATTCTGAGGTAAAGTTCTTAAAAGGCCCTCCATTTGGAATTTCACCACTGAGATCATTGAATGAAACATTGAAATACATAAGGTACTTCAGTTTCACCAATGACATGGGGATCACTCCATTGAGATTGTTATTAGATAGATCCAAAATTTGCAATGCAATCAAATTACCAAACGACTCAGGTATAGAACCATTTAACCGATTGTTTGACAACATTAGATTTTCCAAATTCTGAAGTTTCCCAATAGTGCTTGGAATCTCACCTGAGAACTGATTTCCTGATAGATATAACTCTCTCATACTGATCACGCTGCCAATTTCTGGAGCCAGCGAACCATTTAGAAAATTATATGACAGGTCCAGTATTTGAATTTCCTTGTTAGTCCATAATGTGGATGGGATGGTTGAAGTCAATGAGTTGTTAGCTAAATAAAATTCTCGTAAAGAAGTAAGATTTCCTAGACAAGTTGGTAGCCGTTGAGAGAGCTGATTTTTCTCCAATTCCAAGAGATAAAGATTTACCAAATTGCAAAGGCTGCTAGGTATTGACCCATGCAGTTTATTGTCATCAAACGACAACAGTTGCAACTTCCTCAATTGACTCAAAGTGTCAGAAATTTTTCCTGTGAGCTTATTGCCTCCCATTTCTAACCAGATCAAGTTGCTCATATTGCCAATTTCTCTTGTAATCATACCTTTGATGCCACAAGAACGAGCAAGGAATATTTGAAGAGATGTCGAAAAATTACCTATAGCTTTTGGAAGTCTTCCATCAAAAAAATTGTCATTGATCACTAAGGTCTTCAATTGTCTACAATTCGTTAACGAAAATAGAAAATCCAAATCCAGCATTGAAGGATCATTTGTCAAGAGATTATTACCTAAGTTAAGATATTCTAGGTCTCGTAAATTCCCAAGATGAATGGGTACACGTCCACTGAACGAGTTGACACTAAGTTCCAATTCAATAAGCTTAGAACAATTTGAAATCCAGCCAGGAATTTCTCCACTCAATCGATTGTCGTTAGAATAAATTTTTTGGAGATCAGGGAGCCCTCTGGCTATTGATGATGGAAGATTGCCAGAGAAATTATTGAATGGAAAACTAAGTATTTGCAACATGGAGAGATTGAAGATGGATTGAGGCATTTGACCATGAAGACTGTTGTTACCAATATCCAATTCCATCAAATTTGATAAAGTGCCAATTGAGTGCGGAATTGTACCTGTAATGTTGTTTTTTTCAACACACAGAAATGAATCTTAAAAGTAGTATTCAATATTAGATAGGTACCTGTCAAGATGTTCAAATTCAAATATAACCGTAGAAGTGTCGACGAGTTTCCAATTTCGTATGGAATGTCTCCTGTGAATAGAATTTAGGATGTTAAAAACTGAAATCCAAAAGTCAAATATTTATAATTTCAAAAAGTTATTATCAAAAAAATAAAAAAATAAAAAAAAAATGGAATTATATATAATTCAATTTGTTTCAAATATCAAATTATAAGATTCAAATATTAGTGGCTCTGATATTTATTAATAAAATAAGATTGATTTTAGAATGATAAAAAATCAATTTAGAACATGAAATTATTAAATAAATAAGCTGAAGTAAATAAATAATTTCAGAAAATTTAGAAAATAAATAATTCTTTGATTCACAACATAATACTGAATATTTAATCTATATCAACAAATCATTGATTTCGCTTGTTGGAAAATTGTAAAAGAATATCTCTTACAAATATTATAACTTTTTAATCAAAATACTCCAAAAAGAAAAGCAAATCATGCAGCTAATGAAGAAAATCCGAATAATAGATCATAACAGAAGTTGCATTCTAGGTCTTCAAACTAACAAGTTATATATATATATAATGAAAAGATAATACAAGAAAGGTTAAATATATCAATAGACACTGAACTTTCTCAAGTGTTTCTCAATTTTCATGGAACTGTAAAATTTCTGTGAGTTGTCACTGACATTTTACAGTTTCATGGAGTTGTCACGAACTTATAAAAATATTATCACATCCGTTCGCTCTTTTATTTTAAAGCTTAAGCAACTAGATGACATGGTAGAAATAGTGATGAACATGATGAATACATTTTGGTATGTTCATCAAGTCCATTAAGTTTTAAAATGACAAGTTACGGAGTGGTGGATGAGATAATATTTTGGTAAACTCATTAACAACTCGAAGAACTTTGAAAGTTCAATAGAAACTATAAATATTCAGCAATAGTCAAGTGGTAACTAAGAGAATTGCTACACCTTATCCATATATAGTCAAAGTCAAAGTCAAATAAGGATTAAGTTGAATTAATAATTTTCATGGGGGTCTAATTGGTAATTACTAGTACTTGAAGGGCTAGAAATAATATATAAA
>CAIGRP010113485.1:0-12992 GCA_903798385.1 Fraxinus cuspidata | reverse complement strand
CAAATAGCATTACTCGTGATTTAATGCCATAAGTGTTGCTGCAACATAGACCGACGTTAAACATAATTGGCGCTAAGAACAAATCTATGTAGTATTGGGGTCTACTGTATTCAATCAGTTAAAACATTGCAACTTCTTTACATTAACCAATTGAACGCAAGGGACCCACGTGCCACATAGACAAGTACTTGGCACCATCGGGGCCAAATGGTATTACTCTGTACCGAGATCCGTGCAAACTGCATAATTATTACTTTCCATGCTAGCTTGATGGGGGAATTATAAGGAAACCACTAAAGGTATGTTTTTTATGTGATTTCAGGGTCTACGCGGATCGAATTCCCATTAGAGAGTTCAAGAACTGTAAAGAACACGGAGTGCACTATCCGTGGAGGCATTAAGCACAGAGACAATTATATGGAATGCAGATTTTGTTGGCTCATTATCAAGAGTTCAATTCCAATGCTTGCCCGGCTCAAATCAAAGCTGTTTCGCAATGTAATTCGAAAAAAGTATTTCTGGAACAATTTTTGGAAGCTCAATACAGAGGAACAGAAAATGTAGAGATAAAACGTCTACCTAACAAACCGTACTTCACAAAAATCACTAGAGAATCATAGTGGTTTTGAGCCCTTTGTTCGTGTTCGTATACTTTGGTTTCTCTACTGAATGATGGATTAGAGGAAGAAGAAAACAAGTAGAAATTTCATTAGTGAACATCGTCACAAATAACTGATGATAAGAAGGGGAATTCAATCTGACCAAGACACATGATCCAACATGTGAATCCTGCAAGCTCAGGAGAATACGTGAATATATTATTGTAGCAAGGAGGTCCAAAAACATTTGTTAAAATCACTGAATCTTTACTTTCTAACTTGACCACAAATGTAAAAATTCAAATGTTGTGTTACATGAAGGGCACGTTCAAGAAAAATTTGACACGACTAGAGTTAAAGTTGGATAATCTCCATTTCACTATCAATATCACAGCTCAGTCATACATTTCAACTTATACTAAAACAGCATATTTAGTATGCAACACTGAACATAATCTAACACCACAACAATTGTAGATATAATGTATACCTTATCAAACAAGCTACAAATGTAGAAAAAATCAGTGTTCTAAAAAGCGTAAAGTATGATTAAACATGGAGGTCAAGTTTCAGGCTTTAAGAATCTAAGCGTAAAAAAACGTTTTCTTATTTTTAAAATTATTTTAAATTTTTAATCATTCTAAAAATCATTTAATGATTAAAATGATGTATACCAAACATCAAAAATTATAAAATAATATTCTAAAAGTCATAAAATAATTAAAATTATATATATTAAATATCTAAAATCATAAAATACTATATTTACTTAATAATTTCCACAATTAGTCAATTATTTAGGATCTGTTTGAGCCCCCTTTTTTGTTTTATGTAGAATGCATTTTAAAATAGTAAATTGATAGAACATGAGTGATTAAAAGTGAAAAAAAAATAATTTTGGATTGTGTGTAATATTATTTTATTGAATAATGTATAGTTGAAAGGAGAAAAAAATGTATTTTGATCAAAATGGAGATCAAACAAGGTCTTAATTTTCAAGTTTTTGAAATGCAAAAACTACTTGCATAGTTTTAACTTACAATTAGACAACTCCTACTCAAAATTTTCTAATGTGTTATTATTTTTTTTACTTTTGTAGAGATAAAGTCACTTAAAAATTTGAAACTAAAGTCAAATAAAAAGCTTTTGAAAAAAGAAAAAAATAATAATAAAGCACGACTAGGCAGTAGGCACTCATTGCATTTGTCCACTCTTCGTGCCTAGACGGATGTTTTAGAACACCGGAGAAAACTACTGCAGTCGTGATGTTAAAAATAAAAACAGTAAGCAATATTCCAATATGGGGTCCAAACCGGAAGTTCCAAAACTGAGCAATAAGGTTATTCCTCTCATTTGAAGAAAGTCCAAGTTAAACGGGTACAAAGAGCATCCAAGATTTCTGTAATGGACAAAATCTCATCACATCCAGTTAGGGTGATGAAACATCAAATAATATAAACAGGAAAAGAATGCTAATCCAGAATTGATTATGAAATATTATCCACTAATATTTAGCACTTGATAATTATCTGATTCAGCAAAACATTGAAAGGACAATTAAGCAGTTCAGCCACCAGCACCATAAGTAATCTCCAACTTTGACGGGATTATGGTAACATAATTTCCTGCAGACAGCACTTGTGAAGGTTCAAACCTTTCTCCGAAGCTTCTAATCAAACTAAGAGGCACAGATAAGTGATCATTCATCGCTTTGTCAACCTCACGAGCCTTCCAATTCATTTGAAGTTTCTACCTCTATTGTCATTAGGATTTGCCACGATAAATCAGATTATGTCCTCCTACCCTTAGCCTTTCATTGGATTTGTCAAATTTGGTTCCGTTGCAAAATATTACTTAGTAAGCTCATAGACATATCAGCTTCACCGGAGGCCACTTTAGCGTCATGTTCAAACATCCCAGTTTGCCCATCCAAATTATATGATGAATAGATTCGGCCAGAATAATGTTTCTCCTCATCTGGCAACAAATAACCATTTTGATGTGTTAAATGGGGTTTGACAATCCCATTCGTTTGACTATTCAGGTGACTATTGGATGCCAGTTCACTCACACCTTCTTGCTTGACACATTTATTTCGTTTGCCAAGAAAACCAGGAGCATGAACTGGATTCAACTTTGCTCCAGAATAAATCATGCCATTAGATTTCCTTGCCATGGCTCGAATACCACGAAGGGAAGATGTATTATTTTCAGACTTGGCAATCTGAGGCATAGATATGAAATTCGTAGTGTTCAGTTCTTCGTGGACACCGTCACTGGTAAACGCCATTGCTGAAACATCATCTGCTTCATTGCCTTTCTGGGAGGTATGGTTCTGAGTATTGGAATAATCTTTACCCAACAAAATTGCCATCAAACCTTCATTCACATTTTTGCTGCCCCAACTTTCATTCTCAACATCAGACATGGGGAAGAATGGTTTAATGTTGTGAGCTTCAGATTGAGTAGAACTTGTACAAATCAGTGAAATATTCCCAGTGGCTGGTTGAGAAGCATGTTCAACAATAGAATCAACATCTTCAGGTGCATCAAAGCATCCATTACTGTATAAACGTTCAACATCCTTGACAATTAACGTACTTGCTTCAGAATCCACAATCTCTATATCCCCTCTAGCTTCTACAGGATCAGTTGAAGATGATAAGTCTTCGTCACCCTTTGCAATATTTGATCCTGAACAATTAACAGTTGCTGATGGTCCAGAATCAACAGGACTATCGAGGCATCCTACTGGAGAGAAGCACTCAGCAGGCTGATTCGGTGATGGATGTACTTCCATTTTCATTTCTTCCTTTGCTTTCCTTGTAGATTCAGCAGGAAGTAAGCATGATGGGCGAGCACGGATCCTGTCGAAAGCAACAACAAAAAAGACCATTATATACCACTTAAGTTAGCTATTAAACACAGCGCTATTGGCTAGTCAGCTATTAATAAGATGAGACCAAAAATAGCAAATGGCGATTCAAGAAAATAAAAAATTAAGGGGCTGCATAATCCTCGTATATATCTAACAATGTCTCGGAGATTATTTCATGACTTCAATCTTAAGAGCAGTAATACTTTTTTTTAGTTGTTCTTTAGAAAGTTCTCTTCGTACAGTACATTTGTTTGACGTGCCATTGGACTTGTGTGCTAAACTGATTTCTTGTTTGGATGATTTGCTGGTTTAACATAACTCCCTAAAGTCCCCTTTGACATTTATCTCCCATGACAATGACATGAGTGCTCTTTTTTAACAGTGTCTACTTTCATCTTTTCCATCCATGTTAGTGATGCATATGGTCCATTCTTTATGCTTTTTAGATTACCAAGGCTAAGATATTTAAATATGGTTTAAATAATCCAAGAAGTAGAGCATTGCAAACTTGCAACTCATTAAATTCAATCATTATAAAATAAAAATACAGAGCTCCAAATCTAGAGTCAAACCATCTATATTAAAAAGTTAAATTGAAGAGTTTGTTGGAGCTTAATTTTAAGGATTCACTCTTTAAATGGAGCATTTTACTTTTCAATTCCATCATCTAACCATGAACCCAGATTATATGTTGCATTAATTAAACTAATCTCGAAGTCATACAATTAAGCATGCTAAAAGCACCTTGTAGATTACTCAAACCCAGATTATATGTTTCATTAAATTAACTAAACTAATATCAACGTCATACAATTGAGCAAGTTATAAGCACCTTATAGCTTAACCAAACATGCTAAAAATCTTTTGGGGTGTTTGTTTATGTTAACTTTTTAGGGGTGGGCAAGATACTTTAGATGTTGGACAACGAATATCCTATTCTCTGTAAAATTAGTGGTTCTGTTACAGTTTTCGCTTTTCTTTGTTTGTTTTAGGTTATTCCACACAAAGCCAGTGGGGGGTTTTAGAGAAGTTTCTATATTTTGCAAATGTGGATATTTGGGAATTCTCAGAAAAGAAAAGGTACCATTTATAAAAGATAAGCAACATCTGAAAAATAACATGATGAAATTTTCTACATCTGCTTTATTGAAGTGTTGACGTGGGTAATTTTGAAGTTGTCTGCGATTAAGAGCACTAGAATAAGAAAGATACCTGCTATACAAGAGCATATAAGCTCCCTGTGAAAGCACCTCATCCAAATCAACGCTAACAACCTGAGAGAATGTGAATTGAAGGAAAAAATAAGGACAATGAAGTGAATGTACAGAAAAGAATAAAGATGGCATTGCGATGCCATTGTCTCTTTCAAAAATGCAGTGGAATTTTCCAAGAATTGCTTCTCCCATTCGAAGTAGAACTTTAACCAGAAAACAGGTATACATTTTTGATTGTTCAATTAGAACATGTCCCATCAGTGCTTATGAGTAGAGCATATCATGGGGGGGAATGCGGTCAGATGCCTCAACATGCAAGAAATATATTTGTAATATTCCTTTAGGCTAAATTTATTTGGAATTGCCAGTGTGAACATCAGAAAAGGGGAAAAAGGTACCATAAGCAGGAACCACAGTATAAGTGATTTTGGAACATCAAAACTTGCAATCAAACAATTTGTTTGGGTCATTTATCATTGAAAATGTGGCTTAACTAGCTTATCTTCTCAATACTTTGATCTTAACGAGTCAACAATCCATATGAACTAAATTTGAACAGGAAGCAACTCTTCTAGGTGAAGATTGGCGGCATCTCTCAATTCAATTTCTTTCTGAATAGACATTCACATACATAGCACCACGGAAAAGAAAACATATTTTTAATGACTCGCGTCATAACTTCATCATGCTAAACTTCAAAACGACTTCCTCCAGTGAAACTGTAAAAATATTATTTCATNAGTGAAACTGTAAAAATATTATTTCATAAAACGAAACAAACCAGAGGAAGTCGTTTTGTGGTACTTTTGTCATTTCAGAATCCTAAAAGTACCACAAAATGACAAAAGAATATACAGTTTCCTAGACATCACATGCACCTCTATCCCTTTTAGAGAAAATTACTTTTTTGGAGAACAGTTGTCTAATCAAGAACAAGGACATTACCCCCTAACATCCCAAAAACTAAAATGGGGACAGGACAGGGGAGTAGTAAATATTGACTCACTCCTATATCATACAACTTGTTTGAACAAATCATAACAATCACATTTGAAGTACACCGAGACAAAGATCACAAGGACATATATGAGACAATGTTGCATAGGCTACAAAGACCAGTGTTTAATTCACGATGCCGGAGCTAAAGTGTTTGCAGTTTGCAGAGTCGCAAATGCATGCACATATAGATATTTTTACCTTGCAATCGTCAATCTTGTACCAGTTTCCACAAAAATCTTTGACATAGCATATATAATGGCCAAAATATGATGCGTTTAACATGTCCACGTGGACAATAACTGCATATAGCTTGTTTGAAACTGTAAAAATATTATTTCATCAAACGAAACAAACCAGAGGAAGTCGTTTTGTGGTACTTTTGTCATTTCAGAATCCTAAAAGTACCACAAAATGACAAAAGAATATACAGTTTCCTAGACATCACATGCACCTATATCCCTTTTAGAGAAAATTACTTTTTTGGAGAACAGTTGTCTAATCAAGAACGAGGACATTACCCCCTAACATCCCAAAAACTAAAATGGGGACAGGACAGGGGAGTAGTAAATATTGACTCACTCCTATATCATACAACTTGTTTGAACAAATCATAACAATCACATTTGAGGTACACCGAGACAAAGATCACAAGGACATATATGAGACAATGTTGCATAGGCTACAAAGACCAGTGTTTAATTCACGATGCCGGAGCTAAAGTGTTTGCAGTTTGCAGAGTCGCAGAAACACGAGGATAAATGTAAATGCATGCACATATAGATATTTTTACCTTGCAATCGTCAATCTTGTACCAGTTTCCACAAAAATCTTTGACATAGCATATATAATGGCCAAAATATGATGCGTTTAACATGTCCACATGGACAATAATCAATAACTGCATATAGCTTGTAAACATCATTGCCATCTGATTCATTCATGTAAGGGCTCAGATTCAAAGTCCCCGGGAATGTCACCCTCTTATTGAGTTTACCAAACCTCCCACTCTGCACCAGAAAAAGACACATTCCTCAGAAACTAAATAAACAGTGAAGTGAATTTCCCGACTGAAGTTTTCAGTTCATTTATAATCAAATAAAAAGCCATGTCTTTCATTACAGAAGCAGAAGGAATTACCTCAAGCATATAACGCCAATGAGAAATTTGTAAATCGGTTCAAATTATAATACTTAGTAAAATATCCATTTAAACTAACAGCCTGAGTAGATGCACTTATCCTTTGAAGAATGACGTTTGCCAGTAATTGCTAAAGAAGAAACGGGTACAATTAAGTGCATTTCCAATGATGGCTACTAAATGGGAATATGTTCAGCAATTGATAAACTATTGGCTTCAGCTATCACAAATTTAACTCAAACAGGTAAACAACCTGAAACTGCTGTTCTTTTAGGCGTCAAAAGAAATCAAGTCTGTTTCTACCAAAAAAAAACTTTTCGGGTGCACCTAGGCCTTAATCCATTCAGAGGCACTCACATCTGAAACTCACATACCCATAGTCTGGCATAGTGAATGTTTCCATCCTCTTGTTCTGAATTTTTTTTTAAAAATTAGTTCTACATATATTAATTAGCTGGAAATATAGGTAAAATGGGAGTGAAGAACTAACCTGAAACCTTTTCAAGGCAATTGTAAGAATGTTAGGTGCCTGCCGGACCGCAAGGCGCTTCCATGCCATGACATAATCATTGCATCTGCAGGCAGTAGGTCAATGTTAGTGATGAAGGGACAAGAGAAGCACAGAAAATAGCTGTAAAGTGTATACTGCCTATAATAAATTATGTCAAAAACAGGGTATTTTCTACTAAAACAAATTGGGCACAAAGCATCCCTTCTTGATACAAAATTAAATTGCAAAGAAAAAAGAATTGTATCAATCTACAGAGAAACTAAAGATAGGAAGAAAAAGAAGTTATGCAACAATATGCTTGTCATGCTGCCAAACAGAACCTAGACACTTGTAATTGGCAAAAGCAAAAGCTCTGTGACAGTAGCAGATTTAGTTTGTTCATTGTGTCTTTTATAAAGTTAATGAAATATTTAGATTCCTCCATCCCTCTAAAATTAGTGGAAATACAGGATAGGTAGGATGGGGCTGGAAATTCACTATCTGAAAGAATGAATATAAATATAAGGTAAATCCACGCTGTAAGAAAGAATGGTTACCTATTACATTTATACATATTATCCCCATGTAGCCACTCTTTGGCAGTGAACTGGTCCAAACATTCCTCCAAAGATGCAGCATCACCATGAATTTCGACAGTTAAATCCATCATGTTCTCAAACTGGTTCGAATCATTGTTGCAGTTTGTACAGATAACCTGGGAAGGTAAAGAAAACAAAAATAAGACAGAAGGGAAGAGAGAGGAAAGAAGAGGATAGAGGGGAGGAGGGAGATGAAACAAAAGTAGAGCAAAACACTAGCAAAACTAATTTGACCTGAGATTGAAGGTGACCACCAAATATATGCTGAATAAGGGTGGTCTCTTGGGATCTAGGATGAACTACCTTTTCTCCACCAAATTCATCAAGGCACACAGTTTGCATTGTGTCAATAGCAAACCTACAAAACATTGAATTGTACCTAACTGAGTTAGTTATATAACATAGTAAAATAAAGAAGTGGGTTCAAAACACTTTCTTAAGACTCTGAAGAGCCACGAATAGTAAGTAAATCAAAATCAGATGTGACTCAAGTAATAAGAACCTCATGAACTCGTGAGCATCCTCCTGTTTCCCATAGCCAAGATTACCACCAATATTAGGCAATCGTGATAGAATGTTAATTGGAGAAAATGGCTGTAGACTCCTGCTAGCCCTTTCAACATGAGATTGAAATTCACACAGAAAGCACCAATCATCATGCTGACCTGGGGACATGTAAAAGTAAATGCAGGAAATAAGGAGTGTCCAACAATAAAATATGAATTGAGTCATATTATTTAAAAATGTTGGATGAGTTTTTTAGGTCAATGTAATTACATTCTTTACGATGGCCTTTCTCCAACAAGTAGGCAACAAGTGGCCGGGTATAAGCAAGACATTGGAGAACCACGTTAGCAAAGCAGCTGCACCGGAGAAAGAGGGAGCAGAATGTGGGCATTTGAGATTTCAAAGATCATTGAACAAGCTAGAAAACAGTTCTAAGGAATAGGTAAAATCACTAAACCAAACCTGTTTCCACAATTTAAGAGTCCACAAGGAGAAAAACCAGGCTTGTCCCAATTAAAAAGTTCCACAAATTCGTCATAAGGGAAAAGTATCTGAAAACATTAATGCAGCAGAATTTGTCAGAGTTAAATCAGTAATATTTCCATACAAAGAGTATATAGAAATAGAGAATCAATTACTTCTTTCGAGTGCTTGAAAATCTTGGAGCTCCCACCGGTAGGAACCAATGAAGCATTTCTTCCCCTCAAAATAGATGTGGATTGCATAGAATTATCTTTACGAGACAATTGTATATCATTGCATTTCTTCTTGTGTTCAGACCAGTGAGACTTTTGGCAAGCTTCAGAGCTAGAATTTCAGAGGTAAAGTTAAAACAATAAGCATCATAATATAGAAATAACTTTTATGCTCTTTTCTGGTGAATCTAAAGTAATTAAAAGAAAATAGCACTCGGAAAAATGAGCGATGAGACAAAGAAACCAACTGCACAAGCCAAGTAGCAATAGCAGACACTGATGAAAGCACGCGGGCATTTCTTACATCAAAAATCTTAAAGGAGTCATCCAATTAGGAAAGTAGATATAGAGAGCTAGCCTGAATGTAATAAAGAATGCAGTTATCTTCTTTTAGTCTGTCTTAGGCTATAAAGAATATAGTTTAGAGGTAAGAAATCCATTACACTGATTTTAATTCTCCTCAAACTTCTTCATGGAATTATAAAGGGGTCAATTAACATTAATTCTAAACCCAAAGAAGATTAGCATCCTATTACACAAGAAGGCCCCGATTGTATACATTAAAGTATTGAGTTGGCCTAAACCTGCTGGCTCTTAAAAACCACAAGCCATCTAATATATACCAGACACGACAGGCTCACAAAATTAAGCACAGAGGTATGTTCACACAACCACCCATTAGAGTTGAATGTAAGCACATTCGCCATATTTACTTGAATAAATTCACTGTACTAGAATATTTTTCCGCATTTTTTCTCAAGTAAAGATAAAATAAACAAGTGACAGGAAATTTATCATGCACCATACAATGTTTTACATGAATAAAAGTTCATTTGAATAAAAAAATGAAATAAATCAATGACGAGAAATTTATCAACATGCCAATCATACTTTGACATGAAGAAAAAGAACCAGAGCCCTATATCTTTGTGAATTTAGATGTAAGTAGATGTGCAATGAGGCATTAAAACTACCTGTTTGTTTAAATGAATAAAAGATAAAGTAGCAACTAGACTGTCGCTGAATAATCTCAATTAGCATCAGCAGTCTACATTCCACCTTGCAAAGTAGACAACTAATACTTAAACCTAACAAACAATAGTGACATCACAGAGATAAAAGAACAGCTTGTCATAGACTTCCTCTGGTGCGTGTTTGAGTACCTGAATATCCTATTATTAAATGTGAATTTATGGGATTCATCACCTCCATCGAAGCTAGTGTATCAATTAATATTTAACATATTGGGAACACTTGATCAGCAGTTATTGTGACTAGAAGGGTTCTATTCCTTGTCAGGAGTAACATAATTGCATTACTAGGTTAATGAATTCCTTAAACGTCCCCCCCACCCCACACCACCCCCCAACACACACACACACATGCACCAATATATTCAGTGGGAGAACGTATGAAGACCTTACATGTAAACTAACATTCCGAAAGAAAATTTAACAATGTACAGACTTTCAATCACAAGGTAGAAAACATTAGCATTACACAACTAATACAAAAACAGGGTAGATAAAAAAAAAATAATAATAATAAATTTAAAAAATAATAATTTCCATTGAATAGACACTTGAACAAGTTTAACGATATCCCGTAATGAAAACGAGTATAAAATCAGCAACATGAAAACCCAATACATATGGAAAAAATTAAATAAACCCCATAAACCATGTGCATGTTGCGTACCAGTACTTGACCATCTTGCAACCAGCGCATTGTTTCGCGGTTCTACTTTCACAGACGATGCAACGATCGGCGACCGCCATCGTCCCCTTGTTGCGATCGAACGAGTAATCCGACTCAAAATTGTTGAAGACAACGAAGTACTCGGAGGCGGAGTTTCTCAGAAGTTGGAGCAACCCAAAAGCCACCAAGAATGGTGCCAATATGAATTGCAGGAACCAATAGAAATCCACCGCCACTTGCATTTAACAATCCTAAATACAAACAATTTCCTAATCAATTTCAATTCAACAATTTCGTTATAATTAAAACCCTATTACTGTTATAAGTGTATTATGATTGTAATTCTTTATATGTATCTGTAACTTGTGTTCGTGTGGGTTTTGGGTTTGGGTTTTCTTGGTTTATATATACGCAGAGAGGATTTCTGTTGGGGAAAGGTTGAACTGGTTATGGAATTATTTCCTTTTCCTCCCTTTTGTTCTTTGATTATAGTCATAAATACATATTTTTAGGTTTTGTTTTTCACTTTCTTGTTATGGTGAACTTTGGGTTTGAGTCATAATTTAACTTTTTTTTAATTATTAAAAATTACTCATTACTTAGGTAATTTTTATTTTTTATTTTTATTTTACTAAAGATTTACTTATTCACTTAGAAGGAATTTCTCGTAATTAATTTTTTAAAAATTAGTCAAAAGTACTCGTGACAAAAATTTCGAGTTCTTCGACATGTATTGATTTAATATTTGGATAATACGGTTAATATTTGGAGACATGAAAAGATTATGGATTGTGGAAAAAATTAATTGATTGGTGCTCGAAATTATTTTTGTAAATGTTTTTTAATTGTGAAAATAAAGGATTAATTAAAGAATTGAAGAAAATATATTGAGGAAGAGATTGATATATTAATTGTCTCAATATAGTTTGTTAACAAAATATAGTGAATTGAGGAAAAATAAATTTTTCGAAATACGTATATAATAAGTAGATAATAATTGTGAATGTGTAACAAAATTAATATTTGATTTTGATTTCAAATTAAAATGAAGATTTTGCGTGGAAATATACTGCATAGATGTTAATTATGGTATTGAGGAAAAACAGAATTTTAATTTTTTGCTGGGTGAAATTAGTGGAAATCTCTAAAAGTAAGCTTGTACATTACTGAAATTAAGTATTTAATCAAGTGGTTAAAGTAACTAACCAATCATAAAGTGATCATTGTATGTTCCATTATCATGAAAGGGGAACTTTGGAAAGGGTAGCATTGACTTCTATTTGGTATTCATATTATTGGATAAAAAATTGATAACATTATGATCTAATTTTCATATTACTGGTAATGCACTACATAGAATATTGTTTGAAGGATTTTAGGTAACTAGTTTCATATCCGTGCAATGCATGGATTGTATTTTTTAAAAGTAATATTAATGTGTCCAGCGTTAAAGATTGACGGGAGATTTATACGTTGAATTAGGTTAACAAAATTAACTGAATTTGATGAGGTAAATTTCCATATGATTTACCCATAGAATACAGCTACGAAGCATTTGAAAAACACGAAGAAATCGAGAAAGCATTGATGTGAAATCCAATAGGAAAGTGCCACCATTGCATAAAGTAATGGGAAAATCTAAAGCTCGGGTTAACAATATTGTTACCCAAATCAAATGTGCACATAAAATTATTATAAAAATGATATAAATAACAATAGACTGCAAATAATTAACTGGCCTATACAATTTGTACATACAAATATATTATCTCCTTTCCCCGAGACAAAATAGTCACTATACTCATTTTTTGTGTACATGGCTACTATAAGATAATCACAACAGCAGACGAGCATACAAGAGCTCAAATTAAATTACAGTTAAACAAGAAGAAATGTAGAAAGAAGCTGAGACTCTGTCAAAAGCAAATAAAGAAATCTTCGAATCATGAGATACAATGTCTTACCGTGATTTTGCAACTTGAATGATCAAATGCTGCCTCAATTTTAAGTAATGATATTTATCATCACTAGTTACAGTTAAATGTGCGTTGCATGTTATTTTAAAATACTTTATAAACATTGTAAAAATGATATTTGAAAATCAGTGAACATAAAAAATAGTTTTAAAAAACTGTTTAAATGAAATGAACGTTTTATACAATTCAATTGTTTATTT
>CAIGRP010113465.1:0-14444 GCA_903798385.1 Fraxinus cuspidata | reverse complement strand
TGTATAATTAAAATTAAAATTTGACTGAAAATAACAAAACCAAAAATTCTCAATCATTAAGGTCAATTTATGGACGCGCTTTAAAAAGTTCTAAAAGTAATGATTTTATAGATCAGGGTTATATTTTTCAACACATCATCTGCTCAATGGTCAATTTTATTGAATTTTTTCTACTGAAGTGACAAATCAAATAAGAGGGTATATACCCAAATCAAATTAATGAGGAGAAAATAATAAATGCATGTAAGAATATTGAACTACTCTAGTACACTATTATTGAATCTCCTCAATAGTATCTTCATTCAGCATTTAATTCCGAAATTGAAGTTGATTCAAAAATCACAAGTACCCCGTGAAACTTTTTATTTCATTTGTACAACATATCAACCCAACATCTTAAATAATTTGGTACACCTATATCTCTTCGACTTGCTTTATCGAAATCGTATCCTTCTTGTCCTTTTTCCCCCCTGTTTAATTTAATTATCCATGTGATTTGTTGTCACAAGAATACACAATCGATTAAACCACTGTTTGATAATCATTATTTCAATTTTTTTTTAAATTTTTTATTTTTCTTCAACCTTATATTTACACAATAAAATACGTTACGCGTAAATTCAAAACAATTCTTTACTTTTTTAATCACACATTATTTGAAAAATCTCCATTTAAAACTCAATTTTCTTAAAATAATGATTATCAAACAGGGGCTAAAGTTTCTTAAATTCACCCTCGTGTATTCACTTTTATTTTATCAATCTACGGAACACCCTTGATCTCAATACCTAATCCGTGCAACATATTGGCTTTAATTAAACAAGTGGTGGCAAGACTTGAACTCAAGATCTTAATTTCCTGTGATACTATTATGAATCACTTGATCTAACGCCGTATGTTCTATAATTTTCAATATTTTTAAAATTGATTTGGACAAACGATCAAGAAAAGTTAGTCAAGATTGAATTGGTAGTCAAATAATTAAATAATTGTATTTAAAAAACCTTTATATTATATTAATGTGTTTGATATAAATTAAAGTTTACTAAGTGAAAATTTCAGTAGCCATTAGTGAAAATAACCTGCATGAGCCCTTGTTATAGATTAAAATGTAATTTTAATTTTAAGTCAAAGTTAAAAATTAATTTTAATTACACATTTAATTAGATTCACAACTTTTCAATCATATATTTAATTGATTTTATCAAAATTTATTAAAAACCTAATTTTAATCTATACCATATTTGGCTATTTAAAATTCGACAAGGTGGGCCAACTGAGGACCTGATAAACGAATTAGTAAACCATTAGGGGTAAAATTGCAATTTATTTAAGGGCAAACTTCAAGCCTTGGAAAATATTAATAAGCCGGCCGAGGCAGTGCACAAACTCCCAAAACAATTTGTCTCTCTCGCCAAAGACAAATAAATTATGCCCTTCCCACAAAATGCCAATCCCATCCCCAATTCATTCAAATTTCAAAAACCCATATTATTTAAAATACGTGATTGGTTCAATTACAAATCTTTCAATTAAGAATCTTTAATATGTCACTTAAATAAGATATTTGAATTTGACAATTTCACACCCAAATTCTAAATTCAAACACAACTTTGACTTTAGTAGTAGTAATAATATTGTTTTATTCACATCAACGTAACGATTATTTTGTATAAGTCCCTGTTTGAAACACGTTATTTTTCTCACTCATTTTTTAATCACACATTTTTCAATAAAATAATTTTTTTCATCACATCAATAATTTTTCCTTTTTTTTCAACAACATATTCCACATCACATCAACGTAAAAATGCATTATTACTTCCAAAAATGTGCACCAAACATGGGGCTAATTATACAAATCGATGAAAATTTTAAAGTAATACAATTTTATATGGTTGTACAGTCTTCATGCTTTATGTGACCTTCTTATTTTAATTAATTTTTATTTTAAAATATGAGCGGTAAATAAATAAATAGTAATTGGATATTCCAAGAAATGTGTGATTAAAATTAATATTTGACTTTAAATGGTAACTTTTTAGAATGAAAAAATGCAACCCAAACAAAATGCATATATTTTATTACATTCAAATACGTCTTTGGTGCCAGATAATTGTCTTTTTTAACGTGAATGCATCTTTTTTGAACGATGATTTAGTTTTATTCCTTTTTGTTCTGTGGTTCGACTACTTAAATCGGCCATCTTAAACGTAATGGAAACTACCAACTTAGATCACGAGTCTTTGTAGACAAAAAGCAAGACAATAGGTAAATATGCTATAAATAAACAAAATCTTGCACAAAGATCATCCCATGGTATGTGTGAACTATATTTTCATTTTAAGTCATTCGTCAACTTCAATTTCTATTTCCTAAAGTAATCAAACATCCCTCCATATGTCGATGGAATAGAAATCCGACAAGTCAGAGCCTACCAGAGGGCAAATTCGTCACAAGAGAAAATTGCATTATTACTCCTCAACTTATTTTTCATGTCACGCATTAAAATCTAATTTTTTTAAAAGATCAAGTTATATATGTAAAAACATTTTTCACGTAAAATTAATTTTTAAAGCTAAGTCCCTATTTGGTTTGGCCAAAATTTTTTTAATAGTAGATTTTAATAAAATTTGATGAAATAAATAATTAAAAAATTTTAGATTTCATAAATTTTTAGTAAAAAATAAATTCTAAAAAATTGGGACCAAACGTGGGCTAAATATATGAGCGAGCGAGCGACACACAATTTCTTAGGTTGTTGGGACCGATTCTGCTACTCATAGAATATGTTGGTGACCAAAAGTGCAATTTTCTCAAAATTAAATGCTAACGTTATCTCTGCAGTCGGATCCTCCCATATCACCCTTCATTCAAATTTTCGGATCCGCCTTATACCCCCCCCCCACCCCCACCACTCCCAAAACCAAAACCCAAACCCCAACCCATTCTCTTCTGTCAACGTACACACAGTAGCCACTGTCTCTATCGTACGCCATTTTTTTTTTCCAATACTCACATTCCATTCCTCTCGCATTTCAAGAACCAAGAGAACTGCCATTTTCGCTTTAATTCTCAGTTTTTTCCGTAATCGATTATTTTCGAGAAAGAAAGAGAAATCTTCTTTGCAGACGCGCATTGAAGGGCGAGAAGATAATGGAAGAAGAAATGATGGAGGATGGTTATAACAATGTTATGGATGAGGAAATGGAACGCGGTTTTACGGACAATGAGATTGATTTTGACTACGAGTTCGACGCGGCTCGGTTCTTCGACTTCAGCATAGCCGAGTCACTCGACGAGACTCGCCATGCCGAGTTCTGGTTCCAGTCAGCCGGAAGCTATCCGCCTTCTCGTATTTTTTCTATCAAATTTCTTTAATTTTTGTTTCTAACGGTTTAATATCGTCTGTTGTACGTTACATTTAGATATTTGTACCTTGCTTTGGCATTACGATTCCCCCATTTGACCCCATTTATGCTTTATAAAATTAGTAATGACTACTGAGTATGTGGTTTCAATCGTGAGAGAATAAGTAAAAAGTGTGCATGTTTCGTAAAGCTTAAAAATAAAAAGGATCCTTTTTTTTTTTTTTTTTTTTTTTTTTTTTTTTGAAGATTTTAGATATGATATTACTTTTGTTTTAACTAAAATAAGTTACTTATTTTAGAAGATACACAATTATTTCAATTTTAACAGATATAAAAAGCTGTTTATGTTATAATTTACATATAATCCAGCTTTTTAAGCTTGGCTAAACATGCTCCGAGTTCCTACTAGCATAAGTTAGTTATATGAAGTTTGGCTTGAGTATCTTAAAATCTGGCAATTTTTGGAGATGAAAGTACTACAAGCAGCATAATGGTAGTAAAAATGTGTGAAGTTAGGTGTTTCTCTCCCGATGTGAGAAAATAGGTTTTTCATACTATTGAAGAGTGCCAAAATTGTCTGATTTGTGAAGATCGAGGTACTACTAGCTAAAATATTTGTATTGCACAATGTGTAATTTTTTTTCTCTTGCTCCTTTGAATTTGGAATTAGTTTGTTCGCACGCAATGCCAGAGAGTTTTGAACAATTTTCGAAGCTTAAACGTATTACTATCATTATTTTGTTGAATGGTTTGTTGGTTCTTATACCTTGCTTTGGCATTATTCTTTCCACTTGTCTTTGAAATTTTTTCAGTTGAATAGTTTTATTTGTCCATTTTATGTTTTACTGAGAAACATACAATTTCTATACCCTTCCAAAACAAGTGTAATATATTTTCCTGGAAAACATTTCCAACATCAATTTAGTTGTCATGTTTCTTCGGATAACATAATAATTTCTGGACGACCAAAATCTGATATACTTATTGGACGTGGGGATGTCATAATGCTGTAATTGTTTTGAACTGTCACTCTTTGTTTCTCATGCTTGTTAATTTTCTTTGCGATTTATTGTTTGTTAGCCTTGAATTTACACTGCGTTGGTGATCTCTGTTCCAGCTTTTGTGGCAAGGTTAGTTCAAAGTGACGACATCTCATTGGAGAATATTAATACCTCCCCAAAACCTAAAGATGTGGAAATCATGAAATTATCAAATAGCAACACTGATATTGAAGCGCACCAAGAAATTTCTGATATTGACATGAATTGTCGAGGTATTATGCCATGCAAATTCCTTATTTGATGATCAAATTCCAATACGACTCACTTATAAACACATGTTCATGCCAACTTTCCATAATGTTGACCAATATTTGCTTGACATATTTTATTGATCGGTGTCCTCACGATTGGATCATATTACATCTATTTGGATTGGATGCACTTTATGTAACCATTCAAATGCTTTTTAGGATTTATATGTATGAAATCTGTTTTTCGCTTAGCTAAAAGATTTCAGAAAGGGTTTGGATCCATAAATACAGTAATGATTACTATAATTTTAAATAACTTCAAATCGGAAAATGAGAGAACTCTTTAACACTTTTGGTTCTGGAATTGAAATTCGCGAGCATATAAAATCATGTGAATGATTCTGGTGGCTATAATAACTAGTTTTTGGTTCTTCAATTTACAACTGCGAAAGCTCCTTTCTGATGAACAAATTTTTCTTTTATGTTTATGAGACAGTAAAGTGTGTAACTGAAATTTGTGTAGCATATGGACAAGGAGAAGTTCAAGTTTAAATAGGCTTCTGTAAAAGTGTTGGAGCACTGAAATATATTTCTGACTGGATGGTGGATAATTACTATTTATACTCGACATGTTAACTTAAAAAATTATGACTAAGAATAATAAGGTATTTTTCTATTACATACAAAATCTTTAACCCATTCACTCACTCTCATTTTTTTTTGTCTTGAAGAAAATGAAGGGCAAGATGGACCAAATTCCACAAATTTGCTAGTTAATAGTGCGCAAATGTTTCAGAATCTATCAGAAAAGTTACCCTCAGGTGTTGTTTCCTATATGATGGTTTATTTTTGAAACAACAACATTCAGTTTTGTTTCCATGCTCGTCACTCTATCTTAATCCATGCTCACCTTTTACCTCGTTTTATATTCCGTATTAAACTTGATGCTCTGTATTTTATAATAGAGCTTGGATATACTATCTTATTTGGTGTTCTACCATTTGTACTTGCAATGCTATGTCTATGCAGGGTTAAAGTTTTACAACCACATGGTGAATAATACTTCAAGCACTAAAACAAAATTGCCAGCGAAGCAATCGTTCCCAAGAATCTCAACTCTTATGAAGCCAACAGTGAGTCAATTGGCCAAGCAAAATCAACCTTTCCAAGCTGGTGACTTCAGGTGACCAAGTTTTTCCTGAATTCTTTATTATTGGTTGGATTTTTATTTTTAAAAGCTTATAATGCTTTAAAACTATTGACGACGTTTTGCTTTGTGTTTGTTCTCGTTTATTATTATTTTTTTAAGTTAACCTTGTAAGAAAAACATTTGAATTTTGTGCAATCAAACATCATTGACATTTCCTTTGGTGAAATTAAGATTCGTTTGCGCTAATGTGTATCTAGGTTCTTTGATCTATCAACTTTTGCCCTTATATGGGAAGGAATGAACACCTTGCGAATCACATAGGGGGGACCGCACTCATGGGAAATTTGCATGTAGCATGATGGGGATATGTGTGTTACTGAATACGGTTTTCTGATTGCTAGGTCAAAGAAGTCTTTCATGGAGAAACCTGAGAAAGGCACAGGTCACCGTTGTGGGATTGAGAATCAAGCTGCAAAAAGACAAAAGCTTGAGGGAGGTCACCTGAGGAAGGTTCAGGTTTATCCTTTTCTTTTTTCTTTTTAAATGTGGCTTGTTATGAGATTGGCATTGTTCTTTGGCCTGCCTTTTGAGCCTCAGAATTACTGAATGCCATAATATGGGAACTACACTGTGATGTGACAAAATTTCTTAGAAGTTGGAACTATAATCGTTATCTTATTTATTTTCTTCTGTTTTTCACATGTTTTCTTGGTAGATGCATGGTAGTTAATAATAGTTTTGTAATTTCTATTCCCATCTAACGCTGCTGAAACTTATCTTTACGTGACAGGTTGTGAGTGCGGTTCAGCAAACTAGTTTTATTCATAAGGCGCCTAAGCGGGTAAGCCACTTCTGTAAGCATGACTCAGTTTTGTCAAATATGAGAATTTGTATTTGGGTAACAGAGGAAGTCACTGTAAGGGCATCTGTCATATCCCTAATATTGAGAGACAATGTTGTTTGTTAAAATTGCATATTGCCAAAGTCTGTTGAAAGGAAGCTGTAGCAATGTACAAATTGCAGCTTCAATGATCAATTGCATTAACTAATTAACCCTGGCATGGAATTACCAGAGGAAAGGGGACAATGACGAGACATATTTTGTTCCGTGTTTTCTTGTGGATCTGAGTTCTTTCAAATGATTTTACAGGATGCTATTGTCTATGGAAATATGATGCAGGCTAAGTCGAGGATCACTATTCCTAGAGAACCTGATCTTGAAACAGCACATAGGGCACAAAAAATAAGGTCAGTTAGATGACAGAATCCAAATGCACTTCTGCTTTTGTATTGTCAAAGAAGGATTTTCTTCTTACAAGCTCTGGGATGCGCTGTTTGATTGATTGAGTTTCAGGCCAAAAGCTAGAAAAGAAGCTGAGAATGTGACATTCAAAGCTCTTCCACTAAATAGAAAGGTCAGTAACTTGTTCAGATATTGACGGTTTCGACTTATGTATTAATTAATGATTTTGAGATATATCTGCATCTTTCAGATTCTTGAAGCACCTTCACTGTTGCTTCCGAAAAGAAGCACTCCTCAATTACCTGAGTTTCAAGTGAGTGAGCATGAAATTAGCTTTCCGATCCAGCAGGTTGATTAAGGTACATTGAAATAACTTGCATGGCTGAATTTTTCCTACATTATACTGGTTTCAGGAATTTCACTTGAAGACTTCAGAGAGGGCTATGCTCCATTCCTCAGCAGTTTCAACATCCATTCTCCCCTGCAACAGTTCTGATAGGGTTATGTCTCTGATACTTTATATATTACAATTGTGCTCCAACAAATTGTGGAAAAAAACTTATCCATTATTTCCCGTTCCTTTCAGAACATTAACTACTATCTCGTAATTATCACTCTTCTCAAATATGCTCCACAAGTTTGGAGGGTGCACTCCATTCCCAGATAGGGAAGAGAGTGGATTTGATGGAAGAATAATCATTAACTAAGCCGTCATTTTGGTTTGGGGTTGCTCGGTGGTGAATTGGTTCTAGATTTGATATGATATAATAATGTCAATGGCAGTTGGGAAAATGTTCTATTAATTTGATATGTTGTACTTCGTCTTGTTGCAGGCCTTGCATGAACCTAGTGCTAATTCATTCATGGAATCCACAAATGTAGAATCCAGAAGGTAATAATGCTTTAACAAACCTTCTGTCATTGCTTGGCAATTTTTATGTTGCGTGATCATTAGTGTGTTAACAAGTCTTGCTAGTCTGTGTACAAATTTGTGGTACTTCGATTGTTAAAATGGGGAGCTAACACTTCTACAACTTTTTACTGTCCTCTTACCATCCAATATTATGTTGGTTTCATTCCTCTTTTGGGTACATCCATGGTTAAGGCAGGGGATTTTGGTTGCAACTTTATAAATTATGCTTGCTTACCGAACATCATATGGGTCCTATAATTCTTGCTAGTCCTTGCAGATATTTGAATTCTGCTTAATTCAGACTTTCGGTTAATGATAGTGCATTAAGTGGGACACTTTGTCTCTTCATTAGGTCCAATCTTAGGGATGCTTCAAGGCCGGAAGGGCACGGATCGTCTTATGGCTTTAAAGCTCTCCCTCTTAATCAGAAGGTAACTTTTTCAATATCTTTTGTTAGTGGAAACATTATGTCCTCCAGATAGTGAACAAAACTTCTTTATCATGCAGATACTGTCAAGCAAAGGAGATATTGGAGTTTTCCGAAATTTTAAGAAGGAAACTACGATGCCAATGGTAGTTAGCATTTGAAACTTAATCTAGTGCTTTTTGAACTGATAATTCTAGAACACCATAATCAGTATAGTTTTGCCTGTACCACAGGAATTTAATTTCCAAACAGAGAAGAGGGTTCAACATAACCCACCTATTGAACTCTTAAACAAGGTAAATTTTATAACTACCTATCTACTTACTAGATCTTCCTTAATTTTGCAACTATCAAGTGCATCCACGAACACTTCTTGTTAGGCTCAAAGATATTAAATCATTAAATGATTGGGCTTTTGGTGACACTTCTTCCATCTATTTTGAACTAGCTTTCTCTGACATCTGACCAACCAACTGCTGGTTCACAGACAAAATTGCCATTGCCTATCAGCATATCTTTTAAGGTTCCATTTATTCATTCTTATTCGTAAATATATTATTACTTATGAAGTACTTCAATTTGATGTTATCGATTGAGAATTTATTTTTGTTACAAGGGATCAAAAGAGAACAGATGGAGTTCCTTCCAGCAAGAACATGAGGTAACTTTCATGTACTTTAATAGCATTAATGAAGTGGTCTAGTCTCACGTGTGAATTTTTTTAGTCTTACCTGTCATAATTATAAGCTGTTTTTCTTACTTAAATAGATAAAACAAGTAGTCAAACAAAAGCTAACCTCCGTTGGAGGGAGGCAGATTCAAAGCGGCACTGATGGGAGAAAGGAAGTTGGTCCTGTTTCTGGGATTAACAGGTATTTGACTTGTTCTCTTTATGTTTTTATTCGATTCGAATGCACAAAATAAATATATAAACCTGATTTTGAATTGCCAACAGGGGTATGGGCATTCGCTAAGAGTAGAAAGGCGAATTTTCTCATATTATATTCGTAGTCCCCATCAACCTTCAACGTCTTCCATTTTAATGAAGTTGCAAGGTCAATACCGGATATTGACAATTACATAAACCTTCTTAAAATGTCTCGTATCAGGGCTCTTTTGCATGCATACATACAAGGTATGAAAATCCATCAACTGTAAGTGCGGAAGTCATTTTTGTTACAATCCAAAATGCTGATATTGTCACAGATTCTTCATTTGCTTAACAATAAAACAGTTGTAGGTTAAAGTTGTACAGTCAGTATACCCTCGTTACATAGTTCTGTCCCGCGTCAAGTGCGAATTCTTGGTCATTGGTCATTGAGAAATGGTTGCTTTGTGAAATTTTCTTAACAATTAAATGTAAGACCAAATCTGCATTGGATTTCAGTAGATGGCTGAACAACTAAAGTATTAGTAGAATTTGATTAGTTTCTAGGTTACTTGAATGCTAAAGTTTCACTACTCAAATTCAAGAGTTTGGTTAGCTAGATTAGAATGTAATAAAGAGACTAATTCACCGAAAATAACTTAGAATCTTAATCTATCCATTGCAATTTAATTCTATGTATCAAACATATATACATATATTCTTCTAGACTGATCGTATGTATAATGACCTCACACACCTATGTGAACAAAAACTAGGTTGCACATTGTAACACGTGAGAATGCGATCGGATAAAGTTTTTACTTTTATGCACTGTGGAGGGAAATGGGGGTAAATGTCCGATACTACTCTTCTGGAAGGATTCTTCTTTGGTTGATAGGTACTGTAATTGGTATTCGTCCACTTTTTGCTTCACTAAAGTTTAAAGCAGCTTGTTGTTAGTAAAAGATAACTCGATATAAATTTTGTAAGATTTACATAATAGATGTAACAAAAATTTACATTGACTATTAAACCCTAATAAACTTTTCTTTATTGAGCCCCATTTTGACATAACATTTTGAAATTATATGAAATGTATATTTAAAGAGTAGAAAAAATTATGGGTCCGAAATGTGTGGTTGAAATTAAGTTTAACCAATTTAGCCCCTGTTTGGTACACATTAAAATTTTTCATTTTCATTCTTCTACTTATTTTCAACTACACATTCTTCAATAAAATAATATTTTTCATCACATCAATAACTTTTCATTCTTTTTCAACCACATATTATCTATCAATCTACAATTTCAGAATATATTCTTCCAAAATAATGTGGGTCAAACACATCCTTAAAATCTGAAAAAATGTTTTACCAAACAAATGTCAGTCTTGAAGTTACATAACATTATTGATTAAAAAAAAAAAAAAAAGTTTCACGGCTTTCGTTTCCAGCATCATCTGCCAAATGGAATCATGATTAGCTTCCTAATTTGCCGCCTTGTTCGGCCGAGACCAACTAAATCCTACATAACTCGAAAGGTTTTGCTCGTTTTCGACCGAAACCCATAAACATTTTGGCAATGTTCTAAAACGCGTAATACGTAACAATGCATCTCAATCGAATATCAAATATTATAAGCATACGTGTATCTATATTATATTTTTTTTCGGGGTTAAGTGTGGATTGATATTATGTGAATTTTATTTTTAAATAAAAAAATTTTTTAACAATTAACTTTTATGTCAATGTTAAAAAATAAAAAATAAAAAAATAGAGACGAGAAAAAAAAAATTTATTTAGAAAATTTGTGTCATTCTGAAGGGAGAAGAACTGCAGCCCTTCTATATTCGATTGATTAATGTACAGACAAAGATAAATCTTTACTACGTTATCTTCGTTACAGCAATCAAGTAATATATTGAACATTTTAAAATGAGAGAAAGTGAAACAATTTATACTTCTATAAGAAGAGGAATTATCTATGAAACTTACGATCCATTTCCAATCACAGCAACAGGATATGGTTTTTCTGTTCTGAGACCACCTTATCTATGTAGAACACACCTCTTCAATTGCTTGAAGATACGGGCGGTACTATATAATAAAGATTAGTACCACACGTAGAAACGAGCCTATGTTTGTCACACTCGTCACACACCTTTCGGAAAAACAAGAAAAACAGAATTAAAACTTAACATGCTGATTGTAATATTTTGCTCCATTTCAATTTTTTTTTAACTTTCCTCTCATTTTCCTTTGTTATCAAAAGAAAGCTTAAGCATGCATGTGACATTTTAAGTATATTAAGCGAAGGAAATTTAATATACTAGTTTTTTTTTTTTTAATGAAAAATTATATTTCACGACCTTCAGAAAAATATTTTGCACTCTTTCACCTCGAGTGAACATAGGATTTGTGCAAAAAATACTACTACTCTCCTCTAAAATTCTTGTTAATACTTTTTTCTTTCTTTATGTACTTCTATCCATTGCATTACAAAGAGGGAACTAATGCTTAATTCAGCACATACCGACATGAAGTGTCTTATAAATTTACCTTGTAAAATCTGATAATTAGCTCTTATCCGCATTTCACCATAAGATGTCACAACAAAAATAGTTCGCAAGATTCATGTAATAGATAGATATAACCTAATAAACCCTACTTTATTCAATCTCGAAACTTTATGTTAAGGCTCTGTTTGTGATTGATTTTAGAACCCAACTTGTGATTGTCAAACAATGAAAAGTTATATAGCTGTTTGGTAAATTTAATAAAAAATTAATCATAGAAAAATCTTTTCCATCTAGAATCATTATGCTTTTGACGTTTTGAATTAGAATAATGCTATTCATAATCATTACTGTAGATAATAGTCCTACGTGACATATATATTACAGTTTGTTATCTGATATATTAATGTGATTGTTTTTTATTGTCTCATGCATCAAATAACAAACTGTCACATGTATGTCACGTAGGGAGACTAATAATAGTCTTCACTATGAATAGTATTAATTATGTGAAATTATAATACCAATTTCAACTTAATTAATATACCTCTTTTTATTGATATTCCAAAAATAATGCACCTTTCCGTCATTTATATTCCTTTTTTGTTCTATGCTTTTATTTTTTATATGAATTTGAAATTAATAGATATTGTTTTTTAATGTTAAAGTAATTATGTGGATAATATTTTATTAAAAAAAATATTTGATATGATATTTATTGTTATAAAAGTAAAAATAAAATTTATAAAACTACCAATGATTATAATAATATAAAAGATATCATTACAATCAATCAACGTTGGTTTTAATATTTGTTGCATGTAAAATAATAGATCATTTTTGTTAACCATATGTTAATATTGATTTTAAAACATACAGTAATTCTAAAGCAAATGTCACCAAATACTTAACTGATTTTTTATACAATTGATTAATTCTTAAGCACAGCAAAAAATGATTATCTTGTAAGCACAATAATACCCAATAGATGATCTTAAATCTCCCATTCATGCCTCACATTGACTCCTTGCATTCTAATTTTGATGAAAATATTAGGAATTAAAGTTTGTCTGGCGACGGCTTTCATGGCCAACTTCAATTGCCAAATGGAAGCTAAATTTAGTTAGATCAAAGGACAAATAAACCCGACATTCTCAGTTTTCACAATTTTGATCGAGTCTTATATAGTCACATATTGATACAACGATAAATAAATAAATAAATACATAAGACTTTCTCTACTAACTTAAATTTCGCGGTGCAGAAGTAGGTTATTAATGGGTGAAATAACCTCGTTAGCTGGAAAGTTGCGGGGCATTTGACCTTCTAGCATTCTTACTTCAAGTTTTACCCTTCGGGTTGAATTTATTTATTTATTGTTAAATAAAAAAGAATCTTAGATCACACGTGTCGAGTAGCTCAAAAAATATATATTTTTTGACTAGATCATCAGAAATTTATCATATTGGCATTTTGATAGGGGCCCATTGCCGCGGTTAAGCTTTAGCCAGCTGGTTCATCATTTTTTAGACCTCTATTTATATCAAATCCCTGAGCATCAAAAGCATCCATCCTACAGCGGCAAAATATAAACAAGCAGAATATTAAGCAAGATTTCTTGTACATCAAAATTAAGTTCTAAAATGTCTTCAAAAATTTTCTTGATTGCATTTTTCGTCGCGATCATTGCAGCTCCAGCTTTGGCAACTGAATATTTAGTTGGAGAAGATGCTGGTTGGAAACTAAATTTCGACTATCAGCAATGGGCCGAGGGAAAACAGTTCATCGTCGGCGATAAACTCAGTATGATCCTGCAATTTTATTTCTCTCGTCACTTTTTCTTATATTACGAACTTATTGTTAGTACATATATAGATAGTAACACTGGGATTGTTTGCGTCGTTCTTTAGCTTTACTTGTTAGTTTATTATTCCGCGTTGAAAGTATACAAAACCTTTTACTTATATTTAAGTATCTCTTAATGGAAGAAGAATAATATGCGGCTTATATGCGTGTGTAGTGCAATTTTGGCCCTTTTGAGGCACACTTGACACTAAGTGTTGTGTGTAATAAATTGTTAAAATCATCGTTTATCTCAGTATTGTCGTAGTTTTTAACCTAATTTTTCGATGCAGTTTTCGAGTACACAGATAAAACTCACAACGTTCACAGAGTGAATGGAACTGCCTTCCAGCAATGCACGGCACCAGCTGAAAGTGATGCTCTAACTAGTGGATTTGATGTGATCACCCTAGCTACACCAGGAAGAAAATGGTACATTTGCGGAGTCGGGAAGCACTGCGCCAACGGGATGAAGCTTGCCATTACTGTTTCTTCTGAAGTAGAAGTTCCTGCTCCTGCTCCTATCCCGGCTTCACCAGCCGAAAAAATATTTCCATGGAAATCTTGTATGTTGATGCTGGCTACAATGGCTTTCTTCAGGATGATGATGGCTTAATAAGAAATGACCGTCAGCATATTCCATCTCCATTGCCACTGTTTCTAGTGATGCTGTACCATTTTTATTATTATTATTTTTATTTTTTATTGGGTGAATTGATAAGGAGTGTAATTTGATTACTGACAAGTATAGTTTTTATACTTATACGTTGCGCTAAATCATGATATTTTGTTGTCTTTTGAATTAAATTCTGCCCAATTTATGTTAAATTATCGTTTGTAGGTAAAATTTTATGTCTAATGAA
>CAIGRP010113451.1:0-11321 GCA_903798385.1 Fraxinus cuspidata | reverse complement strand
TGATTTAATAGATATCCAAAATAAATATTAAATCATAATTTTCTGTAAACCTCGTATTTCCAATTTTTAGAAATATTAGCACAAGGTCCCTAAAAATGGTACAGTTATAAAGTTTCCCTAAATTCTCAAAACTTGCATTTACAGTTAAGGATGCATAGGCAAGAGATAGATAAGATGAAAGTTTGTTGAAAGAAGTACAAAAATAACTTTACTCTTCTCTACGCTAATATCGATTGTGGGGTTGGTGCAATTGAAAGTAAGGAATCTGATGACCAACAAATGCTTTAATGAGCTCATGGACATCTTGAAGAGGATACTTCATACTTCCAAAAAGAAATCAACTGCCTCCTACTTATCGACATTCCCACAAAGTTTTGAAAGATCTCGGGCTGGGCTATGAAATTTTCCATGCATGTAAATATGATTGTGCTCTATTCTACAAGTAAAATGAAGGGTTACATAAATGCCCCGTTTTTTAATGAGTTGAGGCATCAAAACAGTTCAAGTGATAAGAAAAAGAATACTGAAAAGAAAAAGAATACTCAACAAGTGTTGCATTATTTTCCAGTGACGCTGAGATCAGTGCACAAGGGTAGACGAGTTGATGATGGTGACATGAGGCAACTAAAAGATATGCTTCGAAAATAAGAAGCCAAACTTGTATTTTTGGCTTGGTATCTTCTGTCACTGAATCTAAACTCATTAATCTGGCCACCACTCCAGGAGATTCTACAGCTTTCACTTTTGTCTCATCAGATTTTAAAGCATTTTTAGGCTTCTCAACTTCTTTGTTGTTCTTGGACTCAACAAATTGTTCAAATACTGTTGGGAGGTTGCCACTGCACAAAAACCACCGTATGACGCCAAAGAAACATTGGTAGACCAATATAGTAGAAGCAAGAATAAAGAAAACCTCCCACCGAAGCTACAATTCGTGAAAGGGTCTTTTGATAGGGCATTCTTGGATGTTCTTTAACTGAAATCAAAACCATGGCTTTCTCTCTATGTTAATAAGTTTCTATAAAATCCACGTACAAGACATGGACTAAAGAAAACTTCATAAAACATCTATTTGACAACAATCTCAAGAGTAACAAAGTTGAACTTTTGTTTGCAAATTGAACAATGGTATATCCTCAATCTAACATTAGTTGTAAGTGGAGACATAACTGAAACATCTACAGATAAATCAACATGAATCAGCAATAGTTATACATAATCACCTTCCAAATTCGCAGGAGTAAAGTTAAACATAGGGCTGTGAAAACAAGAAAAGAGCAATTAACCTTTGGCCAAAAAAAAAAAATCAAATTGATTTATCATAATTAAATGCTAACTTAAATTGAATTGATCAGTAAGTGATGCAATTAAGGAAATGCAATTCAAAATAAAAAACAGTAATCCAAGATTTAGAAATCTATAACATCTCGTTATACGAGGAAAAAATGCTATCGAGATTTCAACTTTCTGTCTATTGGAGTAATGTTGTGATATATTTGAATCAAAATTCAAACTCACAAACAAAATCCAATTTTTTCGAATTTCACAAAAATTGCAAATCGTAGTAGAGAAATACTATAAATCTTATCTTCAAAAGACATTAAGCTCCAAATGACCCGCAAAGTGGAATGCCAACCAACGAAAGTAAAGATTCAACCTCAAAATCTTGTAATTTCCGTTAAATAGGTATAAATCTAAGAATTATCGATGACTATAGATTGTACGTGGATTATGGGTTTGGGGGATTTTGTAGCGTATTAATTACGTTCTTAAATGTTTTAATTAGTTAATAAAGTATTACTCAAATTAGTTAATGTTTTAGGGTATTGAGCCTAATTTTCCCTTGATATAAGTATATTAACATTTGGCTCACTAGATAGTTCATATTTAATCGTGTATATTAGGTCTGACAAAAAGTTATTTTGGATAAGTTCGACCTAAATTAAAGTAAATAAAAGATAACTACATTAAATGCTAAAGAATAAATTGAATTGTCTAGAATTTAGTCGGTGGATTGGCAGAAGTTGATTTTGTTTAGTTTCGTTTAAGTGAGATTTTAAACCTTAGTTATGATTAGGGTAACTTTGGTGATTAAATCCTAAAGTAATTATACTTAAGGGTTTAAGCTTATCACTAATATTCTGGATCAACCCAATTTCTTTTATTAACGTGCATGTGTTTAACTAGGAACGTGTGATTATCTAATTAGGTAATCACAATCCTATTTCCACTATTGAAACCAGAAATATCGAAGTTCGACCCAAACTACACCTAGAGAGGAGGGGTGATTAGGTGATTATGCGAAATTAAAAACTTAATAATTAACTAGCAACAAGTCACTATTAATTATCTCTAAATGGTTAATTAAACAATTCAATTTCCTATTTTAAAATACTGCATTTATATGAAAACAATAACAAACATAAGAAATGATCACGGAGAAACCCCAACAGTGTAAAAACTCTGGGCACTTTGCAAATCAATAATCCACTATAAACGAATTAAAACTTACAGTCCGCCGACTCGATTACTACTAGTATTCTCTGACCTTCTGACTGTAATTCCCACATCTTTATTGGATTTCATGTTTATGCACTAACTCTCAATTGTAGTTTCAAATTCCTCTTGGATTATGCACTCTGCAGCAACTCCCAGTTTTGTGAATTCGTCTATCTCATGTGGATCAACCAAGAACTCCGCATTCAATAACTAGAACTTTAATCACATTTCCTTAATCTTCAGAACTCTGACAGATATGTAGAAAGTAACAGTTTGGTATTTGAATTGTGGATTTGATATTTCACCGCCAAGAACCAATCATAGAACGAAATGTTGAAAGCTAATTTAATGAAGATGAAATGGAAAGTATATGTTTTCTTAATGTTCAACCTTAGAATTTACGTTCAGAGGCGATTGATATTTATATGTAGGTTAATGAATGAATGAGTCGGATAAAAAGCCTTAAAAAAACAAATTAAAAATTCTCCGGATAACCCTGTCGCTCAAGTGAAATCTAGGCGACATGCTAGCGATAGTTTGTTGCTCAAGTGAAGCCCTAGCTACACGCAAGCGACATTTTTATTGTTTGTGACGCTCGAGACAAGTCATACGATAGTCTAGCGAATTTGCGGCGCTTTTTCATTCTTTTCTATTCTCGAACCCTAGACCTTATATAACTCAATTTCTATTATTTTCAACCTACTCATTGACTTTTACAACATTTTAAACTTAGTCCCTTTTGTTCACAGACTTGCTAATTACACCAAAAACCTAACAAGCTTCCCATTTGGCATTCTTGATTACAAACTCAATGACTGATACAACCAATATTAACTGTCTTGATTGAATTCTATTTTTCGTTCATTAAAACCTGTTTCCTAAAATAGACAACTCAAATACCAGTGTAAAATGTATGTGAAACAGTATTAAGTGTAAAAGCAATTCAAGCATCAAAGTTAATCCAAGCAGTTATAACTCATAATGCATCATTTTAGTTTAAGTAGTTATAACTCATAATACAACATTTCAATTTCATACCATAAGCTAAATTAAGACATATTATCAATGCAACTCAACATACCAAAAAAGAAACATTGATACAACAAAACATCAAAACTTAATCTAATAATACTGAAATTATCATTGAATCAAAAGTTTTAGATACATCATGTCAAGTAGTTAAAATCATATGCATCCTCAAAAATACTACTCCTTCATAAAAAATATATATAATTACTCCTCATTTTTATCACAAAATGACAAGGAACAACCTAGCAACTAAGCTACATCGTCACCATCATCAGAATCAGTCCTCTTATCCGAAATTACATCATCATCCCAATGCTGATGAATCCATCGCAGCCCTCGCTGAAGATATCTAACAGCACTACGAAGTGTAGTAAACTCAGTAGTGTGTCGATCAATGGTAGCTCACAGATGTGTAATCTCTGCTATCATACGAGTCTGCTGCTCGATCAGCACGATCATCTGTCCCATAATTGCAACAGATAGGTCAATGAGAATAGATGGAGAAGGTGGAACAGACTCGGTAGGTGGAGGAGCATACGTGGATGTCCAGAGAATGTCGACAGAAGGAGGAGTAGAAGAAGAAGGAGGAAAATCAGATGGATCAACAGAAAGAAAGTCATCAACAAGATGAATTGGGACAGTCGGATCAACTGGCTCGACGGCTCAGAAGAAACATGAGACCGACTCTGAGAAATTGTAGTGTGGCCAATCGGGCGAGAAACTTTCCGAGGAACCCCCTCTGGAAAAACTAAAGCTAAGTACTTTCACAAGACGATAAACAAGACAGGCATAATGAAGTCCTACCCGGGTCCCCATGACAGGAAAAGCATGCAAAATCTACTGGCATGTAAATTTGGGCAAATCAATATAGTCTTCATGCAACAGTGCATACAAAAATCGAGCCCTCTCCATAGGTAATGAAGAGGTACGCGACACTGGCCACAGATTCGTGCACATAATGTGCAAAAGAATCTGTCGAGCAGTAGGTAAAGATCCAGTGTGCATCGTACCTGGACCGCCCTCCAATTGTGTATTAAACACTGTAGAATGAAGAAGCGTAAAATTCCTTAACCAGAAGGTTAGGAGGATGCATCAACTCAACCAACAAAGGCTCCCAACCCCGGGAAGTGAAAATAGCAACGAGGTTGGGTGACAAGTTAGACAAAATGACCTCACGCTCAAATAAGACAGGTCTCAAAGAAAATTGTAACCTAAAAGTGTCATGGGCAGTCACAGAGATAAACCTAGACCTACTATATGACGTGGAGGTACCAGGTGTCGAAGCAGTAGTACGAGTTCTCTTAGGCGGCATTTGAAATGAGTAAAACTAACGTATCAATACCTTGACCAAACAAAGACTAACTTAAACTATGCATGAGATGTATGCCTGCATGCAAAACGAGACAAATAGGACATAGGCAACACACCATTGGAAGAATGCACATAAGGGGACCATGATGCCTATATGGAGGTGACATGATGCAATAACGGCAGGACATCATGTCGTGATGCCCTGTGAGACTTGATGACGTGACATGTGAGACGCGATGACATGACGTGAGAGACGCGATAACGTGATGTGAGCCGTGATGTCACCTTGCGGTGTCAACACCAACATCAATATAAATGACATCATTGCAACTAAATCACATACTACCAACTAACTAACCTCCAGCAACACACCAAGCATCAAACACAAAATACCCCAAAAAAATTGACACAAATACACCCAAAATGGAAGCAAATCATGCAAAATCTCCACAACTCCAATACCTAAATCAACAACTCCAAAACAAACTACAAAGACTATCCCGATTCCACCAAAAGGAAACTAAAAAGGAAAAAAATGCAAAAACAATAACACAACAACAAAAACATTACCTCAAAATCGTCCAAAAACCAATTTGTTGTTGCAAAATTGTGCAATTAAAGATGACATTGTATGACAATCAACAAACCATAAAGTGCAAATGCCAAAAATAAAGGAAGAAGGGCCAAAAACCAAAAACCCCGAAGTAATTACAAAAAGGGGAAAAAGAAGGGTTTTAGAGATCTACCTTTGAAATTTGGTGATTTGATGAAACATCACCACAAATAAATGATTTGGGATGTTCAAAGTGTGGGGAAAAGCAGAAATTTGGAGTAGGTTGTTGAATTTTGAGAGAAAGCGAAGAGAAAATTGGGAAAAAAATGCGTAAAATCCTGAAAAATAACGTTAAAATTCAAATATACGGGCTGTCGCTTGAGAGATAAGCGAGCGAGATAGCCTCTACTTCTATCGCTCGAGTGTCGCTCAACGATAAGCATACGAAAAAAGTTTGACAAAAGTAGCACTAAATTTTTGAAAATAAAGAAGAGTAGCACCTTTTTTGTTTTTAATTAAGTCCTCGACAAGCAGATGAACTCAAAAATGCATATGCGGTCCAGACTCACTCACAATATCACAGTGTGTGCTTTGTAGATGGTACATGACGAAACATGTACTCAATACTCCACATTAAACCTAACCAAGTAATGAAAATAACAGTATAGATCAGATGAATGCATACCCGGTCACAAATGCAATATTTATGAGCAACATGAAATGTCTAGTAGTACAATTCTTTTTTTAAATAAAAAAAAATCAAAACCTTTTAAAAGTAAAAATACAAACCAAAATCAAAACAAAATACAAATAAGTGAGAAGCATGCAAGAATAAATGGATTCAATGAACTGCACATGCATGCACCTAAGTATTTAATCAATGAGATACATGGATGCTCTTATCTTTAAGAGCATGATCAATCTCACGACAATTCAGGTCACTTTTTTTAACTCAAACTCTCTTAGAAGCATAAATGATCCTAGTTAACTGAGTTATCATCTCATTTAAATGGTTGACCTGATTGGTTAGGAAGTTAACCCTGCTCGAGAAATCCTGACTTTTACTTCTAGTCGCAAGTTTATGACACATAGGTCTTGTATGTCTCAGTACGCCACAATGGTGATATGTGGGAATAAACCTATGTTCAAACCTGCTCGGAGGTTGTTGCCAATATATAGGACGATTGACCCTCACGTTGTCTAGTATGTCTTGATCTAAAGATATTTTTTTTCCCTTGGGTTCAGGATTATCAATATTCCGAGTTTTGTTGGTGGTTGGGACGAACGTGGTCCTGGATGAATTCACAGTAATATTACTATTATGAACGTAACCCAGAACATGCCTATTTTCAGCAAGGCTTGTTCATCCCCAACAGATTATCTAGTTTATGCGTACCACTCATGAAAGAATGAAGATGAGATTAGATTTTTCAAGATCACTTGTTAAGGTTTTAACTTTGACTTCTAAGTTCTCATTAACAAGTTTCAACTCATTCAGATTTTTGATAGAGTCCTGAAGGTCACCTATGAGTTTCTCCCCCCTTCTCTCTCTTTCAAGTTCATTTACTTCTTTTAGTACAGCTTTATTGAACTTTTTGATTTTAAGACTCTCCTCAAATAATTTTCGATAAGACTCATGATTATCAGACTCGTCCTCAGACTCTCCCTCAAATTTTTCACTACTTTTTTCATTTTCAATCTTTTCATTTTCCTTATCGTATTCAATCGTACCTATAGATGTAAAGGCTATAAAATTTTGTTCATCTTCACCAATAGAGGTATCAATCTGAGCACTCGAATCTGATTAATCATTTCTTAAGGTCATTGCTAATGCTTTACGCCTTCCTTTATTCAAGTTATTCTTCAAGTTAGGACATTCATTCCTACTGACATTCATGGCATCTAATAGACTGGGTTTTCTTATTAGGAGTCATAAGGGTATTCTTCTCACGTTTATCATTCGAGAATTTACTATGAACATCGTTTTCCGTTCTTGATTTTTTCTCCTATTCCTCATCACTTTTTGGAATTTTTTACCGAAATACGTTATTTAGTCGTTCCTAAAAGTCTCAGGATCAGTTAACTCACTCTCTTCTTCCCTAATAGTGTTCATGGTTATGGATTCAACCTTTTTCGGTTGAGATATGGTGAATTTATAGGTTTGGAGATATCCCACGAGTTCTTCTATCTTAACAGCATTCAAGTCCTTACTTTCTTCAATCGCGGTGACTTTGGGTCTAAACCTTTCAGGTAGGGATCTAATGACTTTTCTAACAATTTTAGACTTCACCTAGGTTGAAACTCGAATTAACTATCATTAAGTTTCACATAGAATTCATCAAACAATTCATTGTTCTTCATTCTAATTTCTTCAAGCCTAAAGGTCAACATTTGCAGTTTAGAGTTTTTAAAAGTTTTAGTTCACTCGTACGTGGTTTCTAATATATCCCAAATGTCTTTAGCAGTTTCACACATCGATACTCTCATGAACTCTTCAGCAGATACAGCCATGAACAGGGCATGAATACCCATACTATTCCAGTTACACTCAGCTAAGTCATCTTTAGTCCAGAGTGAAATATCAGTGGGTATAGTTACACCAGCAATAGTAATTGAAGGTGAAGTCTACCCAATTTGAATGCTCATCCAAATACTCTCATCCAATGCTTTAAGAAAAGCTCTCATTTGAACTTTCCAATAAGCATAATTTCTTCTGTCGAAAAATGGTGGTACAGACAAGGACTGACTCATCTAAAATTAATTAAGGCTCATGAATCGAAATAAGGCTCTAATACCAATTGAAGTATTGAAGTTCGACCCAAACTAAACATAGGGAGTGAATATGTGATTATGCGAAATTAAAAATTAACTAGCAACAAGTCACTATTAATTATCTTTAGATGGTTAATCAAACAATCCAATTTTCTATGTTGAAATACCACAGTTACATGAAAATAATAACAAACACAAGAAATGATCACGGAGAAACCTCAACTGGGTGAAAACTCCGAGCACTTTGCCAGACTCGACTACCACTAGTACTTTCTGACCTACTGACTACAATTCCCATAGCTCTCCTGAATTTCGTGCTCCTACACCAACTCCCGTCTGTAGTTTTCAAAGCCCTCCTAGATTGTGCGCTATGCAGCAACTCCCGACTTTGTGAATTTGTCTATCTCGTGTGGATCAACAAAAAACTTCCTGTTCTATAATGACTAGAACTCTAGTCACCTTCCCTTGATCTTTTGAACTTTGACGATATGTAGGAAGTAGCAATTTGGTATTTGAATTGTGGATTTGATTTTTCACCGCCAAGAATCAATCATAGAACGAAGGTTGAAAACTAATTTGATGAAGATGATATGGAGAGTCTATGTTTTCTTAATGTTCAACTTTAGAATTTACGTTAAGAGGCGTTTGATATTTATATGTGGGTTAAGGAATAAATTGGCCGGATAAAAAGTCTTAAAAAAGCAATTTAAAAATTCTCCGGATAACCCTATCGCTTTAGCGAAAGCTAGGTGAGAGGCAAGCGACAGTTTGTCGCTAGGGTGAAGTCTTGGCGACGGCTAGCAACAGTGTTACTGCTTATGACGCTCGAGCCAAGTCATAGCGATAGTCTAATGAAATTGAGGTGCCGTTTTTCCTTCTTTTCCATTCTCGAACCCTAGACCTAATATAACTAAATTTCTACTATTTGCAACCCAATCCTTGACTTTTACAACATTTTAAACTTAGTCCACTTTGTTCATAGACTTGCCAATTACATAAAAAAACTAAAAAAACCCATTCTCATCAAAATTTCTGATGGTCCACGGCTGCTATATTACATTTCTAGCAAAACTCACATTACTTTTTTCAATTATAAATACTGCACATATTCCCATTATTTCACCACAAAAATATATATACATACAGGGTAGGAAAAAGTTTTTAAAGTGAGCAGCCAAGTTAGAAAAAGATTTGGACGTGCAGTCATATTTTTTTTGTTTCAAAATTTCGTTTGATCTATCGATATAAGATACTTAACGTGCAAGTGGTTCGTTTCCTCATGGTTTTATGTATTCAATTAAATATGTATAAATTGCCAATGTACCTTCGGGTTCGACCTAATGAAATGTGGACTCTATTGAATTCTTTATAACGAAATGTGAACTCCTTCAATAATTCAAAATGAAATGAAATGTGAAATCATTTGGGAATTCAAAATAATTACGTGATGAGTATCTCATTTGATCACTGATATATTCTAAACGAAAATGTCGTACGAACTGTCTATTTCATTATTATATAATTCTGTATGAAAACTGCATATATCTTACTGGATATTGTCAAATACTGACTCTTACAATAATTTGGGAATTAGGAAACGTGGCAGGATGCAGGCTACCAAGAGGATTTGAAGAAATAAAAATATTAAGTTTTTCAATCTTTTAAATTGGTCATTTAGTTTTGATTGCGTTCAAAGATATGTTTATTTATTAGTTAGTTGATTATATTTCTTTAGAATAGATACAATTTTTATGTTTTGTGTTGCATTATTGACACTATTTATGTTTTTAAAATAAATGAATAATTTTTTATCCTTTCGCTTGTAATGTGAAGAAATTTGAATTTTTTAGTAACACTATACAGTTTATGAAAATTGGAGTATAAAACTAAGGGTTATAATGCATGCCCTGTCGTAATGACGATGGAATAACTGGATGGTTCAGAGACACTGCTACATGGGACATTGAGGATGGCTGCCTGGGATCATGTGTGGCACAAAATCATGGAGTCCTCTGATGGGAAATCTGAATTCCGTGTGAGACCTAGGCAATTATTGGGTGATGAGATGTTGTCTCAAGTACAGAACATAAACTTTGCTCACATTGTTAAACATTCTGATAACCCAAACAAAAAAGGAAGAGGACACTTGAAGAATGGAACTAGAATAAGAAAAGTACTTTCTTTGAGCTAGAGTACTGGTCGAAGTTAAAAATTAGGAATAACCTAGATGTAATGCACATTGAGAACAACGTTTTGTGAAACTATTGTCAGGACAATAATGGGTATTGAGGGAAAATCCAAAAATACAGCCAAGGCTCGTCAAGATATGGAAGAACTTGGAATTATAAAAAAAAATAAAATCTTTGTGGTTATGTTGGAATGGAGAGAAATAGGTAAAATGCCATCCATTTCTCACAATGAAGCCAAATTTAAAGAGAGAATTCATTCAGTTTTTGAAATCTATAAAATATCCAGATGGATACGCTGCCAATATTTCAAGAAACGTGGTAGTCGAATCTGATAAAAAATTTGGATTGAAGAGCCATGATCATTATGTATTATTCCAACTATTTCTTTATGTTGGTATTCGAAAATATTTGCCGAATGAAGTGGTTGAGTCAATTGTTTTTGTCCAGTTTCTTTCAACAATTATGTGTAAAAATGTTATACATGGAAGACATTGAGAGGTTGGAGGTGTAAGTGTTACGCCCTAGGTCCAATCAATTTTGGAGTATAAACACTTTTAACACACACACACACACTATATATTATCGATACATATTTATGGCAATATCTATTATTTAATTGAAATAATATTCTAACAAACTAAATAATAGAATCCGTAGATTCAAGTCTTGGTGATTTGTTAATTACAAGGAGTTGTGATTGTGAGATACATATGATTGAATCTTAAATTTTCCATGGTCGAAATAATAACGAGATACATATATCGTTATTATGGATAGACCATCACGTGTGGCATTCTTACTTGTGACGTAAGTAGCTGATCTCACAAGCTAATGTGTGGTGACACTTGAATGAACACGTGGATGTTTTGTTATAGAACAAAATATTGGAGACCCGCTGGGAGATTCCACATGGATAACTATCTGAGTGTTAGTGGTTAATCTCTAACATTCGGTAGTGGAATTGGTCC
>CAIGRP010113424.1:0-17640 GCA_903798385.1 Fraxinus cuspidata | reverse complement strand
ACACGAGACATTTCCGTTCGGACTCCGGCGAAATATTTGTGACACGATTGTATGATAAGAATCAATCGTTTTAGAACCAAATCTGAATATGCTGTGAATGAAAGGAAAATGTTGCTCCAAGTATATGAATTTGCATTAATCCTTAATTGTTACATGGTGGGGGTATTTATAGTGTTACAAATGGAATGGTGACCTTTGGATCAAATTACACGTGGCCTCATCTTCTCAGCCAAGGCATCAAGTCCTAGCCATCTTGTTGACGTTCCTAGCTTTTCTAAGCATTTAATGTTCTTACATTGACAAGACGGGACACAAATACACTTTTTACAAAAGTCATATCAATTATTCGAAAAAAATCTTCATCGTGAGTTCAATATTTGTACGTGGGTTGTTGGAGATGAGAGCCTCAAATCCATGAGGCACCTCGGACATGGGCCTCGGCTAATGTAGAAGGAGCCGAAGTAATTTGATTAGGAGTGGTCCCACGACTTCAATCGGGGCTGCCACGTGACAGCCCCTAGTATTTAGTCACAACAAAATGCATCAATTCTATCAGGCAAGCAAGATTTAGAAGCTAGAACTGAAGTTATAGAACAAGGGTTACCTGAAGGTGATGCGGCAACGACGGAGACATCATTCAGACCCATTATCAGGTGCTGTGCTGACGAAGATGGCATTGGCTGTTGCTGTGCTTGGGGAGGAGGGGAGGAAATGAAGGAGTTAATGTACCAATTGGTAGTGGGATGGGGTTCCAGGCTTTGATTCGTGCCATGGGCTTGTTGAAGTCTGGTTTGGGCTTCGTTAAACATGACATGCCAAGACATATGTCTTGTTTGTTCTTGAATCCATGCAAATATATGCATTTTGGGTTTGTGAGTATCAAACAAAAATACAAGGAACAGATTTTAGCTGCATTTTGTTGGTGTTGTATGGCTTTGTGAAAGGATAACAAAGGCACCCAAACTTTCTCATTTTAAGATAGTTTGATTTTTGGGAAAAAAGTTTTTCAAAAGGAGTTTTGTTTTGAAGAAGAGGGGTGGGTTGTCAATTTATGAGATATGTGGCGGTTCTAAAAGCGTACGGCCAATACGAGAGGGGTAAGGATGCATCATGGAGTAAGGTTAAACTCATCTTAACAAGGTGACGATGACGTTGTTCGGAAACACCATTTTGTTGTGGTGTGTGAGGAGCAGTGGTAAAGTGACTTATTCCATGACGGTTTAAAAAAGGTTTGAGTTTAACAAAATCACCACCATTGTCAGAGTAAAGAGTTTTGATATTTGCTTGAAAACGTTTTTCCACAAAAATTTTAAATTGTGGAAAAATACTTGATACACTCGATTTATTTGCCATAAGATAAAACCACATATACTTGGTATAATGATCAACAAAAATTAAATAATATCGCGAACCATCGAGCCCAGTATAATGTGCGGGCCCCCAAACATCCGTGTAAACAAATTCAAGATGAGCATTACTTTGGAGACTTGTGATGCGAAATGGTTGTTGATGGGCTTTACTAATAGAATAAGAGCTACATAATGAAAACATTTTATTGGAAGAGACGGGAAGAGAAAAATTGGAAACTAAACGTTGAACAAATTTTGAGGATGGGTGTCCAAGACACTTGTGCCACCCATCAAACGAGGTCCGCTCATGCACATTAGCAACCAACTTTAAAGAAGAGCCCACCAAGGAGTCCGTGAAGATGTAAACGCCGTTTTCACACACACCTTTGAGTAGAATCGCCCCCGTAATCTGTTCCTTCACAAGAAAATGAGAGGGGTGAAACTCAACATAGACGTTATTTTGAGAGGTAAAATGATGCACATAAATTAAATTTTTATTTATATTGGGAACACAGAGAGTATCTCTGAGGCTAAAGGTTCTTTTGGGTGAATGCAAAGATAATGACCCAATATGTGAGACAGCCAAACCTGAACCATCTCCTAGAATTACTTCATCTGTTCCATCGTATTCAGAGTGAATACTCAAATTTTGAAGATCACCAGTGATGTTATGCGATGCGGCTGAATCAATGAGCCATTTCTGATCTTTTACCGTGGAGGTAGTGGCACAGTTAACTGTAAATTCACTTTGACGTAACTGTGGACATGTTTTGGCCGTGTGACCAATTTGTTCACAAAGCTGACATTTTGGCTTTCGCTGGTTTCCATTAGACCGAAAGGGCCCATGTCATCATCCATCACGATTTGAGCCTTGTGAGTTTGGGCTTCGATTTTGACCTTCCCCAAAGGTTCGTTTTTTGCCATTGTTCATCTGATGTGTTCCACCGGAACCAAATTTCCTTGAAGTGAAATTGGCAGCCGCCACCAACTGCTGGTTCGCAGCTTCTATCCACCGAAGATAGTTGTCGTGGCCAACCAAAAGGTCGTGGAGAGCCTCAAAAGCAAGCGGGGTCTCCCTTGCTCGAATTGGGGCTGCGATTTCGCAGAAGTCCAGACCTAAACCATGCAAAACATACAAAGTTAGGTCATCATCAGAAAATGGGGTGGTCAATGATGGCAATTTCATTTGCCAGCGCTTTAACTGCATAAAGATATTCTGTGATGGGTTTGTTTCCACGTTGAATCAAGGTGATCCCCTCTTTTTTTAATAGCATTGCCCTTGTCCTTGATTTGTTAGCATACAAGGAGGTTAATATCTTCCATGCTTCGGAGGAAGTTTTGGCAGTAGGCCAGTAGCAATAAGTGGAGTGATAGTAGGAGAAGTGGAGGCTAAGATGGCGCTCAGAATGAGTTTGTCTTAACTAACCAATGAGTTTTGTGGGCGATGGTGACAAAGTTGCCATCTGGTTCGGGATATTGCAAGTCACCTGTAACATAGTTAAACAGGTCATAACCAATGAGAAGGGCTTCAAATTGAGCCCTCCATTGTGGAAACGTAGAGGGTGTTAGCTTTTCATTTATTTGAGCAGTAATATTGAGAGCTATGAGGGGAATTTCTATGGGGGAAGCAGGTTGGGTATTAGGATTGATTTGATTTTGGTTGGGAGAGGAATCCATGGTGGATACAGAATTCACTTGCTCGTTAGAGACTGGCTCAACTGATACCATATAGAGAAAAGTGTACTCTTCGAATATGAAAATACACACATTCTTTTCTGTCATCCGTAGATGTTATATACAGAGATTTTCAAGAAATGTAACTGAAAAATATACAGCCATAAATGTAAAGATTACAAAAATATTGAAAACAATAATTATAGAAGGACTGATTTCGGATGATTATTTTCAGCATGATTTGTGGCTTAAATCTTGTGTTTGACTTTTGTCTTGATCATCCGTTATATTTTTTAACTTTACTTATACTTTTCTTATTAGCGACATTTAAAAGAATAAACAGTATTTAAATATCATACTTTTGCGATGATATAATATTATTGAAATATTTTTTTTCTCTCAATATATATTTTAAATTTCATGAAAGGGACATCATTTTAAAATGTCGCACAAAGCATCCAGAATTTCTAAGGCTAGCCATGCCACTACAATCCTAAAAACTTCGTCATCTTTCTCGATGTCACCCTATCCCCAAACCAAAATCCAAAAAATCCACCGTCTTGCTGCCAACCACCGTCACCGCTAGCACCTCCACCCCTACCGCCAAACCAATCATTGTCGAATAATAATGTAACGACTCGTTTTTCTAGAAAATACCCAAGCATTACCCATCCAATTAGAATATGAAATGGTGTGTAGGAAAGAGGCATCTGCATCAGTTTTTCTTAGGACAATGCGAAAGAAGACATCATTGTCAAATAAGTTATAAACAAATCCTCAAAACTCAATTTCTTTACCTCAGAAAAACAAGTAAAATGAAGCAGAATTCAAATATTTTACGGGGGGATATCAAACTTGTTGAAAAATAATATATTAAAGCAATTTATTCGAATTGAATAAAATTATAACAACAATTCATAGTTTTCAAATCTAGTTAGTTCTATAGTTAATTTGTACTTGAATTGGTTCAATTCCATAATCAATTTGTGATTACAAATTCGTTCATGGCCATTGTAACATTATTTGTGTTAAATACAAAATTAACTGAGAATTTGAAACATACCTCATCCTAGTAATACATAAAGAGGTTCTCCTCCTTATTTTTCACACCAAAAACCAAAAAGTAAAAAAAATAAAATTTGAGAGTTCTTTTTTCATTCAAAGTTTCTCTCTTTTCTTTGTTTCAAGAGATTAATTCTTAATAACTTAGATAATTTAGTTCTTTGTTCTACCTTGGTGATAGAATTGTGAGCATTCTTAGTTCGCCGAAAGTATCGATGGAGTGCTAATCAACTACTTTTACTAATTGTATCTTGAGACAGGCGCCATTAGTCATCTGCACAAAAATAGGGGGCGAATCTGTTTTAAGAAATTGTGTGCAATATAGGTCTCGGTTTCTTTCAATACCGTAACTACCTCAACAACTATTTTCTCTAATTTTATTGTTATTGTAATGTTTCTATCTATTATTTTATTTATACAATTTTTGCAGTATTTCTATTTTCCTATTTGAATTTTTTTCTAACATCTTAAAACAAATTCGACTCAAAAGACAAATAAGGTGCTGAATTTTAAAGAAACATTATTGTGAAAATAGTATTCTCCAAAAAATTTATAAAATCTTGAAATTAGAAGTTACGATATAGAGAAGTTCTGTCTAAGAGGCTGAGTTTTAAATGGGACCATTTATGACCCCTCAACCAACCTAGGAATTGAATATTTTCGAAGGAGACTAGACTTGTTGATGATGGACTTAGACACCTATTGTCTCTTTGAAAATTATCTAGAATGATATTTGGTTATCGGGAACAAATAACTTCTATGAAAATAAGCATATTGTTTTTTTAGAAAAAATAGAATAATTTTCAAACAATTTTGAAAAAACAGCATATTTTTCAAATGAAAAATTAGCATATTTTTGTTATTGTGAAAATAGCACAATTTTAAAGTTATTTTAAAAAATAGCATAATTTTGAAATTAACGCAACTTCCTTGATATTTCAGAAATGGAAACTTAATCACCATGGATGAAGGGCCAAGTTCTATTGTGACTCAGACTGTGGCTAAATTGCTAAGTCATGTTGTGAGTCAAACTGTGGCTCCAACAATTGACCATAATGTAACTGTTCATGTTAATCATGGGAAAATCGAAGAAATTTAGTGGCTTGAATTTCGAGGCGACGGCAAAAAAATGCTATTTTACATGACCACCTTGAATCTTGCGAGGTTCTTGGCTGAGACTGCTCCAAAACTCAATGAGGGTGAGGGAAATGTCCAACAATCAGCACACTTGATGCTTGGAACATTTGGATTTTCTGTGTCGAGATTATATCATGAAATAGCTTGACAGATTCGCTATACAATGTGTATAGTACGATGAAAACTGCTAAGAAGTTGTGAAGTCAATAGACCGAAAAAATAAGACCGAGGATGCTAGGGCTAAGAAGTTCATTATTGGTCGATTCTTGGATTATACAAGTGGACTCCAAAATTGTAATTAGTCAATTACAATAACTCCAAATGATTTTTCATGAGATTCATCCTAAAGGGATGAACTTAAGTGAAACTTTTCAAGTGGCTGCAATTATTGAAAAGTTGCCTCCGGCGTGGAAAATTTTCTAAAATTACCAAAGCACGAGCGAAAGGAAATGAACATTGAAGAACTGATAGTTAGGCTTCGAATTGAAAAAGATAACCGAAGTTCAAAAAAGAAGGGGTTCAATCCTGGTGTGGTTAAAGTCAATGTTGTGGAATATGGTTAAAGTTCTAAAACTTATAAAAAAAGCCTGGGCCATTTGACGACAAAGGTACTAAGCTGGGACCAAAATGTTGTATTTCCAAGAAGTTTCAAAGAAAAAGCTTCAATTGTTACAAAGTAAGCCATAAGTCTTTGAAATGCAGATTGCCGAATAAGAACAATAAGAAAAAAGCCAATGTGGTTGACTACATGAAAGTCAGTGTAGTTGATTACATGGCACATGACGTGTCGAAGATGAATCTCGCAACTGTCATTTCTTAAGTGAATATGGTGGGTTCAAACCCAAAAGAGTGGTGGATTGACACTGGAGTTACGAAGCATGTGTGTTATGATAAAGTGTTTCTTGTACGTTTGAAGCAATTGGGAATTGAGAGAAATTATTTAAGGAAAATTCAGCAGCTTCTGAAATTAAGGGTGAAAGAAAGGTGATTCTAAAGATGACTTTCGATGGTGTGTTTAAATCGAATGTAATGGTTGTGGAACATAAAATTAATAAAGTTAATTCTTCTACTTACTTGCTTGAAACTTCCAGTTTGTAGCATGGTAGATTACGACATGTTAACTATGATACTTTACGTAGATTAGTTAACTTGAATATCATACCCACGTTCCCTATTGATTCGAAACATAAGTGTGAAACTTGTATTGAAGCAAAATTGACATGGTCATCCTTTATATCAATTAAACCTTTAAATCAATTGAATGAAATATAGAACCACATGATTTAATTCACAGCGACATATTATTTAAAATTTGTACAAACAAGATGTGGCAACAAGTACTTCATTATTTTTGTCGACGTTAACACAAAATACTGTTATGTATATTTTTTATTCTCTATAAAAATAAAGTTGAAATCAACTTAATAAGAAAATTACGATGTTGAGAAGTGATCGAGATGGGGAGTATGAAGCACCATTTGCTGAATTTTGTGCACAATACGAAATCATATATGAAACTACTGCACCTTATTCGTTGTAGCAAAATAGTGTTGTTGAACAAAAAAATCGTACCTTAAAAGAAATGATGCATACATTTTAGTAAGTTATGGGTTACCTCAAAACATATAGGAGGCAGTTGTGTTATCAGTAAATTACTTTTTAAATAAGGTGCCCCAAAAGAAAACGGAAAAGATTCCTTATGAGTTATGGAAATGAAAAAAAGTCTTCTTATAAATACTTATGAGTGTGGGGGTGTCTTACTAAAGTGGTTGTTCCAACACCAAGGAATGTAAAGATAGGCCCCGAAAACTGTAGATAGCATATTCATTGGCTATGCACACAATAGTAATGCTAATCGATTTCTTGTGCATGAGTCTATATTCCTAGATATGTACAAACATAAGATAATGGAATTGATAAATGTTTTATTATTGAATATGTATTTTCGCACAGATCCAAAGAGAAAGCAAGTTCTTCTAAAAGAACCAACGAGACTATGATTGGAAATAGTTAGGATTAAGAACTAGAAGAAGAGGTTGAGATTGAACCAAGACATAGTAAAAGAGAAATGGTAGAAAAATCTTTTGGTCATGATTTTCTGACTTATATGTTAGAAAATGAACCTAAGCTTTCAAGAAGCTGTGAACTCTTCGGAAGGACCTCAATCGAAAGAGGTCGGCCATTAAGATTGAAATAGACTCCATTTTACAAAATCATATATGGAAGCTAGTGGATCTTCCTCTAGAAAGTAAACCACTAGTCTACAAATGGATATTCAAAAGAAAAATGAAATCGAAAAGTATAAGGCTAGATTAGTAATAAAAAGTTACAGACAACGAGAATGTCTTGATTACTTTAATACGTATTCTGCAGTGACAAGAATAACATTCATTAGGATGATTCTTGAGATTGTAGGCTTTGCGAAATCTTGAAATATATTAAATGGATATTAAAACTGTATTTATAAATAGAGATTTAAAGGAAGAAATTCACATGGAAAACCTAAGAATTTTTCATCGTCAGGACAAGAAATGAAAGTCTGTAAATTGGTAAAGTCTTTATATGATTTGAAATAAGCACCCAAACAGTTACATGAAAAATTTGAGCATGTCATGACACAATGTGGATTTAAAATCAACGAATGTGACAAATGTGTTTACGTCAAAGATATCGAAAATGATTATGTCATTTTATGTCTTTACGTTGACGACATGCTTATTAGCAATGATAAGATAATTAAATCTAATAAAAATATGTTGAATTCGAAATTTGACATGAAAGATATGGGTTAGCTAATGTGATACTTGGGATTAAAATTACAAGAACATCAGATGGACTCGTTCTAAGTCGGTCGTATTATGTGGATAAAATTTTGAAAAAGTTCAACAATGATAATTCTACCAGGTTAGATCACCAATATATACAAGTCAATATCTATCTAAAATTAAAGGTGAAAGTGTCTCCCAAGTATGGTACTCGAGAATCATTGGAAGCCTAATGTACTTGATGAGCTATACAAAACCGACATAGCTTATAAAGTTAGTAAATTGAGTAGATACACGAGTAATTCAAGAGTTGACCATTGGAAAGGAATAGTAAGAGTACTAAAGTACTTAAAATATACTCATCACTATGGATTGCACTATAGAGATATCTAACAGTCATTGAAGGATATATAGATGCTAATTGGAAATCTAATATAAAAGACTCAAAGTCTACTAGTTGATTTTTGTTCACGTTGGGAGGTGCAGCTATATCTTGGAAAACCTCCAAATAAACGATTATAGCCAGATCTACCATGAAATTTGAGTTTATAGCTCTCGATAAATTTGTTGAAGAAGTTGAGTGGTTACGTAACTTCTTAGAGGATATTTCAAGATGGTCTAAACATGTGCTAGCAATTTGTATACATTGTGATAATCAATCAAGGGCACAGAATAACATGTATAATGGTAAGTATAGACGTATACATTGTAGACATAATACCATAAGACAACTACTCTTAACTCGAGTTATCTCAATTGATTATGTATGGTCAAATGATAACATTGCGGATTCGCTAAACAAATGATTAAATAGAGAGTTGGTTGGAAATTTATTGAAAGGAATGGGACTTAAGCCTTTAAACGAATGAGTTAATACAAAGGAAATCCAACCGGTTGACTAAAGATTCCAAGATCTAGGTTCAAAGGGATAATCTAATTGTAAAGACTAATTAAATCACTGTGAGGGATAAAATCTCATGTCCATTCATATGATGTAATAGTGATACCCGTATGCATGAAGGATAATTAATATGCTTTTAATGATTCTTCTGCGTCGAATACCGAGTGAAGCAATGCGGGTTACTATAATAAGAAACCACTTATGTGAGAAAGAAGTGGAGCCGCTTCTAAGGAAATTGCATGCGACTCAATTCTTAGAAATTTTATAGAACCAAGGAAATGTCTATGACCAAAATGAACATAATTATGAGAACTGAGTTATAATAGGAAGAAGCATGTGTGGAGTGTGTCATCATTATCACAAATGACAAAATAGTTCAAGGACATCATCTTTACTAATCAATTAGTCAATTAAACATACTTATACAAGAGAATGTTCAAAGTGTAACACCCACCTACTCTATGTGGGTTTCGATTGTTGAATTCAATCACTGTATCTGTCTATCATTGTTTTTAGTTTCATTCATGTGCGAGATTATTGAAAAATAATATATTAAATTAATATATTCAAGTTAAATGAAATTGTAACAATAATTATTAGATTTCAAGTCTAGTCAATTATATAGTTAATTTGTATTTGAATTGGTTCAATTTCATAATCAATTTGTGATTACAAATTCATTCATGGCTATTGTATTATTATTTGTATTAAATACAAAATTAACTAAAAATTTGAAACCTTCCTCATTCTAGTACTATATAAGGAGGTGTTCTCCTCCCTATTATTCTCACCAAAAAAATAAATAAATAAATAAAAATTGAGAGTTCTTTCTTCACTCAACGTTTCTCCATTCTCTTTGTTTCATTAGTTCAGTTCTTAATAACTTAGATAATTTAGTTATTTGTTCTAGTTCGGTGGTAGAATTGTGAACATTCTTAGTACGCCTAAAGTAATGACAATGTGCTAGTTAGTTACTTTCAATCACTGTATCCTGGAAGATAGACGTCATCAATTCTCTTGCAACAAAGTGGAGCGAATATATTTTAAGGAAACTGTATGCAACACCGCCTCAGTTCCTTTCAATACCGCTACTACTTCAACAATAATTTCCTCTAATTTTATTATTACTCTTTTTATTGTAATGGTTTTTTCATTATTTTATTTAAACAATTCCAACAATATTTTTAATTTCCTTTTTGTATTTTCCTAACAAAACTTGATTAAGATTCAGCCTACTTCTACTCTTGAATTAGGAGAATTTATATAATTTCCAGTGGTAAATCTTCTAGCCTTGCTACAACCTTGAATTCGTTGGAGGAAATTACAAAATCTTTTGCCAATCCTTAATCCTCTCAGCCAATTGAGGCAATTTCCATCCTACTTTCTGCATAGCATCTATGTTATCGGGGCTACAGCTAAGTTTTTTTGAAAAGCCATCGGCTCCTCCGAAAGATGCCTGCAGCTTCATCCCGATCGGTTACAGCCTACAAACCCACCAATTCTACCAACATCCTCTGCATCTACCTCTGTATTCTCGAGCAGCTACAATCATCTCCTCTACGTCATAGTATGCAAACGTCGTCAGCTAATCCCAAAAAACACACACACATACACACACTCAACACACAAAGTCGAAGCTTCAAACTGAACCACACCATCACCCTCCAAACCATCCCACAAATGTCCTTGTCTCTTCAACAACTTCATCGACCAATTCTATCCTCTGTCCATCTATAAACATACTTTTCCAGTATCTCTGCTTTTCGTTTTCTTGCAACTGGAAATTTGAAGTTTAGGAATATGAGTGGTATAAATAAAATATTTTGATATAATTTATAAAAAATTGAAAAGTTTTGGGATCATAATTGTAATTATTCATTTTTAACTTTGATCCTTTTAATTGAATTTAATGTTTAAACTAACAAAATTGGATGATAGAAAATCTTCTACATGAAAAAGGTCCTTCATGAGGATATTCCGTCAAAATGAGAGAATTATAATATTTCATCATAAAGGCAAAAGCAAGGCTTTTTGCGCCAGTTACCTCTCCATTTCTCCGATATTTAAAAGATTATTCAACTGTACATTCACACACTTCCCACTTTGGGAAGCATAATTGACTATATGAAAGCTCTGCCCGGTACGGAAAATATTTGTTTAATGCAGAAGTGGGTGGGTTATCTGCCCGGGGAATGGTCCCCATTTTGGCTTTGGAAGAATACAGGAGGCAGGCGGCGATCAAGGCTCTTGAAAGAAGGAATGGAGCTAGAGAGCGGAGCTTTTTTTCCCCGGGGTTCGGTTCAATTTTCGTGGCCTCATTTGGGTTTTCCATGAAAACTGGTGCTATCAGTTTTTGAGATTCTGCAAGTGCTAATAAAAGGGTCAGTTTTCTGATTATTTTCACTTAACTACTTCATTGAAGGGTAAATACTTTTACGATTGTTCTTATATATATATTAATATTTGTCGTATTCTGATGCTAAATTTCTTGATTTTCAATTGCTGTTTTGCTTTCTATAAATGCAAATTTCTGATTTAGAACGTGTTTGGTTAACCTTACAAGGTTAGTTTGTATACATGTTTTAAATAACTCTTTCCTTAACCTAATTATTTTCAATTTTGACTAATAAAATAAAGCTTTTTTTTTTAAACTTAGTTAGTTGATTATTAAGTAAACTTTTTAAGCTTAGCCAAACATGCTCTCAGTAAGGTACAACAAGAACATAGTTAAAGTGGTAGACTGGTGGTTGCTCAAGGGCAAATATCTGATAATGGTTAATGTTCAGCTCCTCTTTTTGATTAATTAAGCGAAAAAGGGACTGCTAAATTGATGTTTGTCTTGTAAATTTGTGGGTTTCGTAAGGTGTACAATGCTAAATAAGAAAAAGAAGATAAGGTTTTGTTAATTGTTGTATCGAGTACGATCTAACGGTGCTTCCGAAACATATACACATGGTTTTGGAGCATGGTTTAAAGCTGCACTTACCTGTTTATAGTGGAAAAGAAAAACCATTTCGTTGGCAATGAGTTAGGATTTACTTCCATATGTTAGCAGGTTCTTCGGTTTTTTAAACTGGGGCATCTTGCATCTGCATCTGAGTGGGTGGCTAATACACTGTTGATGAGATTCTGATGTTTATAGAATCTTTTAGGAAGATTCCATTTAATGTTGTATGCAAGAAATTCAAAAAACTATTGGGGTGGGGGGTGGGGGTGTATTATGATAGTGACAGGCCACACCAGATAATTTTATTATTGATGCTGTTTATTGTGCTTAAAAGATTGGGTATGGCTTCAAGTATTCAGTATTCCTGCAGCCTGTTGATTACTCTATGTATGCGAAAGTTATTGGTATTTATCAAATGTCATGTAAATTGGGTGCTTTGATTTCGTAATAATTATGTTTTGATTTACTTTCTTTTGTCTTTTTAGTTTCATCTTGTTCAGATTTGTGATACAATGTCTTCTTCCCTACCTGCCCAATCCTCTACCAGTTCAGCAAGATCTAGACATAGTGCCCGGGTCATTGCACAAACGTCCATAGATGCGAAGCTCCACGCAGACTTTGAGGAGTCGGGTAGTTCGTTTGACTACGCGAGCTCAGTGCGTGTAACAAGTGTGGATGGCGGAGAGCAGAGACCGAGGTCTGACAAAGTAACTACGGCTTATCTCCATCAAATACAGAAAGGCAAGCTGATCCAGCCGTTTGGGTGTTTGTTAGCCCTGGATGAGAAAACATTCCGAGTAATAGCTTACAGCGAGAATGCTCCTGATATGCTGACAATAGTCAGTCATGCCGTTCCCAGTGTTGGTGACCACCCGATTCTTGGCATCGGAACTGATATCAAAACTATTTTTACTGCCCCGAGTTCTACAGCACTGCAGAAGGCCTTGGGATTTGGTGAGGTTTCTCTACTAAATCCTATCTTAGTTCACTGCAAAACTTCTGGGAAACCATTTTATGCTATAATCCACAGAGTCACAGGCAGTTTAATCATTGACTTTGAGCCCGTCAAGCCATACGAAGTCCCCATGACTGCTGCTGGGGCCTTACAATCTTATAAGCTTGCGGCCAAAGCTATTACATGCTTGCAGTCCCTACCCAGTGGAAGCATGGAAACGCTTTGTGACACAATGGTGAAAGAGGTTTTTGAACTCACCGGTTATGACCGGGTGATGGCTTATAAATTTCACGACGACGATCATGGAGAGGTAATATCTGAGATGACAAAGCCTGGACTTGATCCTTATCTGGGTTTGCATTATCCAGCGACAGATATACCGCAGGCTGCCCGCTTTTTGTTCATAAAGAACAAGGTCAGGATTATATGTGACTGCCGAGCAAAACATGTTAAGGTGCTTCAAGATGAAAATCTTCCTTTCGATCTTACACTGTGTGGCTCGACACTGAGGGCCCCACACAGTTGCCATTTACAATACATGGAAAACATGAATTCGATTGCATCTTTGGTAATGGCAGTTGTAGTGAACGAGGGGGAAGAAGAGGAATCTAATTCTGCAGCAGGACAAAAGAGAAAAAGGCTTTGGGGGTTAGTGGTATGTCATAACACAACTCCAAGGTTTGTTCCCTTTCCTCTCCGATACGCCTGTGAATTTCTTGCTCAAGTGTTTGCCATCCATGTTAACAAGGTGTTAGAACTGGACAATCAGATTCTTGAGAAGAAAATTCTGCGGACTCAAACTCTCTTGTGTGATATGCTGATGCGAAATGCACCCTTAGGCATTGTGTCACAAAGCCCCAGTATTATGGATCTTGTGAAATGTGATGGGGCTGGTTTACTATACAAGGATAAGATATATAAGTTGGGATTAACTCCAACTGACTTTCAGCTGCGTGATATACTTTCATGGCTTAATGAATACCATATGGATTCCACAGGTCTGAGTACAGACAGTTTATTTGACGCTGGCTTTCCTGGGGCTCTTGCTCTCGGGGATGCTATATGCGGGATGGCAGCTGTTAAAATAGCCGAAAAGGATTGGCTTTTCTGGTTCAGATCTCACACTGCTTCCGAAATTCGTTGGGGCGGTGCCAAACATGATCCAGGTGAGAAAGATGATGGTCGGAAGATGCACCCTAGGTCATCTTTCAAAGCATTCTTGGAAGTTGTTAAAACACGGAGTTTACCTTGGAATGATTATGAGATGGATGCAATCCATTCTTTGCAGCTTATACTGAGAAATGCATTTAAGGAGAATGAGGCTACAGATTCGAAAACCCAAATAATCCATGCAGGGCTTAATGATCTCAGAATTGATGGAATGCAGGAACTAGAAGCAGTGACAACTGAGATGGTCCGACTGATTGAAACGGCCACTGTGCCAATCTTCGCCGTTGATGTAGATGGACACGTGAACGGGTGGAACACAAAAATTGCCGAGCTAACTGGTCTTCCTGTTGATGAAGCAATCAGCAGGCATTTTCTAACACTTGTGGAGGATTCTTCTGCTGATACAGTGAGTAGGATGTTGGAATTGGCACTGCAGGGTATGTCTTGAAACAGAATTAACAACACGTTCTTACATGATAGATATATACATGTGGAAATGAGTATATTCGTGCATGCATTATATATGAAGGGATTTAACTTTATTTTTATTTATTTTTCCTTTCTTTCCATTTATCCTTTTCAGTTAGCTGTGTAAAACTAGGAGTCGTAAAGGTGTGGTAAACTAAACCTTCTCTGTTTTTGATCAGGGAAAGAAGAACGAAATGTACAGCTTGAGATTAAAACTCAACGGTCAATGGGTGATTCTAGCCCAATCAGCTTAGTCGTAAATGCTTGTGTAAGTAGGGATGTTAATCAAAATGTTGTGGGAGTATGTTTTATAGCGCAGGATATAACAGCCCAGAAGATTATCATGGACAAGTTCACTAGAATTGAAGGAGATTACAGAGCTATTGTACAAAATCCTAACCCATTGATCCCGCCCATATTTGGCACAGACGAATTTGGTTGGTGTTCTGAGTGGAACTCAGCCATGACAAAGTTAACTGGATGGCAAAGAGAGAGCGTGATCAATAAAATGCTTCTTGGCGAGGTTTTCGGGACACATAATGCCTGCTGCGGTCTCAAGAATCAAGAGGCGTACGTGAATCTTGGTATTGCACTCAATCATGCAGTGACGGGTCAAAAATCCGAAAAAATACCATTTGGTTTTTTTTCTAGGAGTGGGAAGTACGTGGAATGCCTGCTATGTGTGAGCAGAAAGTTCGATGGAGAGGGTGCGGTAACTGGCGTTTTCTGCTTCCTGCAACTTTCAAGTCCGGAATTGCAACAAGCACTTCACATTCAACAGTTAACCGAAAAAACTGCACTGAAGAGATTAAAAATCTTAGCTTATATTAGAAGGGGAATTAGAAATCCTCTATCTGGGATTATATTTTCACAGAAGATGATCGAAGAAACTGATCTGGAAGGTGAGCAGAAAAATCTACTCCATACTAGTGCTCAGTGTCAACGTCAACTCAACAAGATTCTTGACGATACAGATCTTGACAGTATCATTGACGGGTAAAGTAAACCATTCTACTATGTTCCTGCTATATTCAGTCTTTCTTACTTTAGGTCAATTAATTTCCATGCATTTTTGAAATCATAGCATGTTCTTGTCTGCAATTAAGTTAATTAAGAAAGGTCTTACTGTATATCCTCATTTAGGACACACTTTTTCTAATGCCTGAGAGCATCATAGAGGGTGTATTTTTGTGGTTTTCCACATGAATGGATACTTCAGCTGCGTATCATCAGATTTGCATTCTTCAAACCCATCATTATTCTTATTCATACTATTAAGTTTATCGATCAAATTTTCACTCATCTACTGTTAGGTATTTTGATCTGGACATGGTGGAATTTGAGCTGCATGATGTATTGGCTGCTTCCATTAGTCAAGCCATGATGAAGAGCAACGGAAAGGGTATTATGTTAGTTGATAATTTGGCTCAAAACCTCTTAAGCGAAATGCTGTATGGAGACAGTCTGAGGCTACAACAAATCCTAGCAGATTTCTTGTTAGTTTCAGTCAATTTCACACCAAGCGGAGGCCAGCTTGGTGTTGTGGCCACTTTGACTAAAGATAGTTTAGGACAATCAGTTCAGCTTGGTCATTTAGAATTCAGGTACTCCTAAAAATGGAGCTTATGACGTTTGTTTTTCCACACAGAGATTGAAAGAATAGTTTGATTGGCATTTCATCCTCGTATTTTATAATTAGTCATCCGTGGCAAATTTATATGAGTATCAATATAAAAATGCATGAAATACGTATATTATGAACTTATATTATGCTGGCATTGCAATTGGATGTAGGATAACACACACCGGTGGTGGAGTACCCGAAGCATTGTTGAGCCAAATGTTTGGTACTGAGGCAGATGCATCCGAGGAGGGCATAAGCCTACTGATCAGCAGAAAACTGGTGAGGCTCATGAATGGGGATGTTCAGTACCTGAGAGAGGCCGGAAGATCAACCTTCATCATATCAGTTGAACTTGCAGTTGCGGAAAAAAACCGTGCTTGAGTGTCGTCTATTTCTTATAGCATTAGTTTCCGACAATAAAAACCTGCTTCTTTGCCGCAAAGCCAAGTTGCTTTTTGCATTGTAAACATATGTACTCTACTGTTTTCAGCATACTTTCTTTTAAGTGAAACAATCAGATTAAAGTGTTTGATTTCAGTTGTAGTTGTCATAAGAGAAACCTTTTTTTTGTGTGCGCGCAAAATTTGACTGCATATGCCTGCATCACGTCAACCTTTGATATGGTGATCAATGAATTTTGAAATATTTCAAGAACTCGAGTTTTGTAACTGTGCAGGTACTAGAGAAAGTGTAATCAATGCCACTCGTGCTTTGCCTAATATAAATTGGATAAACGGTACTTGGTGCCATGTGCAACTGTTTTGTGGTCACATATTCAATTGCAAATTTAGGTTGATTAAATAGTGAATTTAATATATGTCATGATAACTTTCCATTTATTGAAGGGAAGTACTATAGGAAACCATCAACTTCTATGTTGGATAGAAGTTATTAAGTGGATCACTATCAATAAACCATCGACTTCTATGTGGATAGAAGTCATTAAGCGGTTTCCTATATTAATGTGATGGGGGTGCTAGCCAAACTCGTGTAAAATTCCCTGCAGAATTTTTTCTCTCAAAGTGAAAATCCCGTGTTTTATTTCCATCAAGTAAAGGGGTTATAAAGTGGATATTGGTTATAAGGGTTGTTAGTAATTTTAGACTTCATTTTTACTACAGAATCTTGAAAAACATGATTGAAGGTACGCAATTTATTTTTTACATGTGGTATCAGAGCGACCTTTAGTTCATGTTGTTCAAATTGTGTTTTGAACAACAATCTAAAGCCCTCTAATTTAAATGGTGAAGAATCAGAATGCATGATCTTTGATACTGTTTTTTACAATTTAAAAATGCAAATAGGATTTTGGCATGCCTCAATTTTCCGTTTTCTGAGTTACCGTGACTGATTCATGCATTGAATCTTAGTAATCTAGAATTTCTTTTGTATAATTAATTTGCAATTAAGTTGCATATATTCATTTCCTGCTTGAATATTTTGATGGCATGATAAGTCAATTCTATTTATGCAAATTTATTTTGAAGAACTTCCAAGTATATACTAATAGTAATGCAAAATTGTTTATTAGAGGCTGATTAATGTTTTGTTAAAACAATATAAGTTTAACGAAAATTATTTAAAATGC
>CAIGRP010113422.1:0-12508 GCA_903798385.1 Fraxinus cuspidata | reverse complement strand
TTTTTTTTTGGCACATCATCTCTTTTCGTTTGTTAAGAAAATATGTGACAATGTATCAAAAATATATTGAAAGTGAAGGCTGGAAAATCAAGAATCTCAACCCCTGGTTTAATAGCACAACCATTAAACATGGATAATCTCATTGGCTGCGTATACAATTTATTTTATTTCTTTGGAAGTCATAAAAGAACAAATTACACTTCAAGAATTTTACACACATTCCAATTGCATTACACATTCTTATGTACAATTTCATTAAACGGTATCGGTTTAGGCAAGGGTTGAATTTAGAATTTTCGTGCTATAATATTATGTTAAATAAATTAGTTTAAACTTTTACACTTTAAATATTATTTTCGAAAAACCTTAATATTGGTCAGCCACGAGGGTGTGCAGATGGTGCGATCTTCTCATATGTAATTATAAGGTTATTGACTCGGATGATGCTTTGTTGATGACATGAGTTTTTATTTTTGTTTTTGTTTTTTTTAAATAACACTGAAGGTGCTTTCAAGCTTGTACTTTTCCTCAAGACATAAAACAAGACAAACAAATATTTAAGTGTTATGTTTATTATGCAGTAACTTGAAACTAACCTTGTAAATTTTAAAATGCACAAACCACTTGTTCAATTAACAGATATGGTTGCAAATGTGCACTATGAAGTATAAATTTTGTGAATGTCTTAGATTTGACACTATGGGCCATACGGTAACACTATTATACACTGAGTGCCCCGTAACATAATGACACAAAAAGACATCCTTTCGTGCCCCCTTACGGGCACATTGTACCCATGAAAACTAAGTACTTAATTTAATTTTCAATTGAACCTAATATAAAAATCAATATTCTTAATACGTTTAACAATGTCTCTCGATTAAAACTAAATCTATCGTTTCATGTGATCTTCTTATAACTCTTTAAAAGATATGAATATACACTAAATTACAAGAATGTTAAAATAATCATATAAAGCATAGTAGTATATTATTTCTTTATCAAGCTTTACAATGATTATCATCATGGACTAAATTCCTATTCATTCTCTCAAATGTCAATGAAATCACAAGACCATTCAAACAATGTCGATTTATAGAGATCTCCGATCACCGGATTCTACGACTAACACGTTCTAACAACTCTCACTGTATTGAAATCTGTAGTAAGATGAATCATAAAATTGATGATAACATTGTGACTTAGTCGAAATTTACTCTTGAAGAAACACACTCATTAAATTATGGCAAATATTGACAATAATTTTGGAGTGCTTTTGGATGTAATTGAGGTGTGAATGCACCGATTTCCTAGATCTGTAGAGTAAGAGAAAGAAAGTAATTTTATATCAGCATTTCATAAAAACTGAAAATACAAATAACAATTACATACTTTCTTATCACAAAATTTGAAAATAGATGCCACAAATTGGGTAAAATGCACACATAATCTCATTGATCGCGGTCAAAATAATCATTCATAAAATTCGAATATGTTAAATTAGTAACTTCAAAAGCTTATGCTGAGCTTGATGTATGCGTACCTTCGAGATTTGATCACATATTTACTGTATGTGATTTGAAAAAAAATTAGATTATTGAATAATATCCAACTAAACAAATTTCATTAGTTTTCCATGTGAATTGTGATTGTCATATGTTGAACAAGAATGTTGTGGCTCCAAATCGAAGATTTTGGGGAGAAATTGTAGTGATTAGAAGAGAATTTTGGAAATTAGGGATTCTAGAGAGAGATTATTTGATTGTGGGTGAAGAGATATAAATGATAGAATTCCATTTTTTGAGGATCTAATTTGAATTATATTTTATTCAAAAATAGATTATATTATCTATATTTTTATATATTATTATATTCCATGTCCCTATTTGGTACCCATTAAAATTCTCATTCTCATTCTCATTCTTCTACTTATTTTCAACCACACATTCTTCAATAAAATAATATTTTCTATCACAGCAATAACTTTTCCTTCTTTTTCAACCACACATTTTCCAACAATCTACTATTTCAGAATACATTCTTCCAAAATAATGTGGGTCAAACTCACCCCATTTATCGCCTGATTTTTGAAACTAATTTGTAAGATTGTTAACTATAAAATATTATTTTTAGAGTCCCAAATTAGGTGCATGACTAGCCGTATATTTTACGCGACTTTTCAACAAAACATTCGAAATAAAAAGTACTTGCAAATATTTCCATAGCCATAACATAACGAAGTAGGAGTTCGTTCATCAATCATCGCGACTATAAAACAGGCAATGCCTTTTTCAATACTGCAATATAGACGGTGCAAGATTTTCATGAAAACAATATATATCGCAAATAAATCAAAACATTCAGAGAAGGCAAAGAAATAACAATTCTTCTCACCTTTAAATTACATGGATTCCTGTCAAAACATATATACATATAGAGTTTACTAAGTCAAAGGCTGCAGTTTTATGCTTTCAGTGGTTGGCTGTGGCTGCTCTCTATATTTCTATATAGAATTCTTCCATTAGTTTCTCTCTCTCTCTCCATTTCTTTCTCTCTGCGTGCGTGGACTCAAATGAAGATGGAGAAAGGCTTTACTATAAGCCTAAGGACGAACACCTCATTCCTTTGTCTGTTTTCCTTCAACAGGTGGCCCCTTCTTTGCTACACCTGTTTAAGATTGTGGACACTTGGTAAGATTATAAGGCTTAAACCTCACACAGTGATGCTCTTTAATTCTATCATTAAAGAACATAAATATTAAAAATTCTAATATATCAATCTTCAGCTGCTTGAGCCCTTTTTTTGGAGATGAAAATTAACATGTTTCCTGCAGAAAATTGTGGAAAACCGGATATTGAATTATAACCAACAACTCAGGATTCCACCCAACACGAACTACGTAATCTCTTCATAATAAACAAACTAGAGATTAGAAATTGATGAAGAAAGAGCACACATATGAAGTTTTTGCACTATGCATATGAGGCAGATACTCTCTTAATGATTGCTGATAAGAATGATGCTATTTTCATCTCAGTTTTGATGTTTGAGGCAATCTGCCCTAGTTTTGGGTGAAGCCCATAAACCCTTTCTCTTCAACTAATTGACTATGCTCGCAGAAATGTCTGCATAAAACATGTAGAAAACGATGATAACGCATTCAAGATTGAATGATTAATGTTCCAGACGAACGAGTCGAAGCATCAAATTGAACTAGTACAAGAAAACAGTAGAACAGAAAGTAATGTTGAAAAATTATAAAAAGTGAGTGTAATATAACCAAGTTTATGCCTTTTTAACTAGAAGAGAAGCAGGAATGAGTTCACCTAAAAAAAAAAATTGTCCATTCACGCAACAATACCAATTAATTTAGATCCTTTAATTCATACAGAATAGCAAATAATAAGAATTGGAGAAACTCAATTTTTCATTTCTTAAGTCTTATTTTAATTCCGGACTTTTACGGTCTTATTTATATAATGGAACTACGATTCTAGTGCTAAAGAGAAATTCCAAAATTGCTAAAAGATATAAGGAAATTTCTCAAATTACTATATCAATGTCCTAATTAGAAGGGGAAAAATAAACAAATTATCATAAATAACTATAACACAAAAGATGCCATAAACAATTCCTAATTTCCATTTGTGGGCTGCATCACGAAGAGAGGCATTCAGATTAATCAGTCGACAGTTTTTTCTCAGGTAAGAATTATTGTAGTTAGTACGAATTTCACATAGAAGCCTGAAATCTTTACATTCTATCTACAAAATCAACATAATTTTGCTACTAGACGAGGGGCCTGAGGGTGATGACAGAAGAATAGAGAGCACAAACGAGTGAGATGCGGGCTACATGCACTTCATCATCAGTGCTCTCTATCTTCTGTCAACAACATCACACTGCCTCCTCCTCAAATCACAAATTACACTTACACTCAGAGCCTGTTTGTAAGGATCATGTCCAATACTGCATATCAATCATGTCATTTTCCGAGATATGGAAGGGGGCTACACATGGTTTTTTTGGCTAAGATAATGGAGATATTGATGGATTTTAAATTTAATACAAGCAAATAAAATAAGAGTGAGGGGGAGGAGGCGATGACAGAAGAATAGAGAGCACAAAGAGTGAGATATAGACTCACTATATTCTTACCATATGTGCTCTCTATCTTCTGTCAGCTGCATCACCAATACCAACTCACTCTACAGGCGTGAAAATAAAAATAAGGGAAGAGAGACATGCGAGAAATGAAGATCTGAAGGAAGAGGGAGCTAAGTTTTGATGATTCGAGGGTTTCACAATACCTCTATTTATAGGGCAAAAACCTTGAGAATTTTCTTTGCCTCTAGTTGGAATCTTTTTTTTTGTGCGTCTAGATATGGTTGAATCGATGAAGGATATAATGAAATTATTTTATTGAAAAATGTGTGGTTGAAAATGAGTAGAAGATTGTGAATAATAATTTTAATGTGGCTCAAGCAGAGGCTTTCAATATATTTTATTCAAAATTTTAAAGTTATTGATTTATTTCAATTTGTTTATCGCTATGTCAAACCAATATATGGGTAGATTGTAAAAAAAACAAAGAATTTATTTATTTTTAGGGTATATCTATAATATATTAAATATCACATGAATCATTTTTTGGACAGTTCTACCTTTAATATAATTTAATTATTTCAATATTATCATACTTTTCGTTTTTCAATATGTATTTAATAATATATTAAATATCATATTAAGTGAATCATTTTTTTGGACAATTTTATACTTACTATAATTCAATTATTTCAATAATATCTCACTTTTCGTTATATTTAATTATTTCAATAATACCATACTTTTCATTTTTCAATATGTATTCAATTTATTAATCATTAGAACAATATTGTCATTAATTATTTTGTCAGCAATTTAGTTATAATGAATGTACATTTGACACATTCATTTACTTTTCGTTTTTCAGTATGTATTTAATTTATTTAACCATATTTGACAAATTCATTACCTTTTCTTTTTTCAATATCTATTTGATTTATTTAATCATTTGAACAATATTATCATGAATTATTTTGTTAATTATTTAGTTATGATCAATGTACATCTGACATATTCATTCTATTTGATTGGATAATAAATTAAATTCATTAATTTTTTTTTAAAACAAAACATGAATATTTTTAGAGTTTTCTTTTAATTGATTTATTCAGTGAATGTTAAGATATGGAAGATGTACATGGGGAGACATAATGCGTATTTATAATAAATAACTTCAATTGCTATATTCAATACATATTAAGCGAATATGAAAAAGAAAAAGATGTATTCGGTGGATGTTCAATTCAGATTAAAAGAGTAAATGAATGGACGATTCTAATTGACTTTTTCAATTATTTAAATTATTTTCACAAACTGATTTTTATTTCATTTGAATCACAAGTTCATTCCACATAAACATTTTGTATTAATTATTTTTTATATTTTCACATCTTACAATATTATTTTTATAGCACCTATAAAGTATTTCAGAATAATGTGCAATGCATGTTCAACTATTACTAGTATATGGCAAGAGTGTTTAAATAGGATGGAAAAATTCATTATATAATCCTTGAAAAAATTAGTAAGAGAATCTATGCAAAACTGAGTAGATCAATGTATTTAACTTTTTACACCACTCGTGTATGGTTTTGGATGTTACTTGCAGTTGTTGGATTGTAAATTGGATGGTAATACAGACCTCGTCTTAAATTTTAAGTTTTAAAAGGGAAAATGTGTTTATCTATTCAATTTTGTAGTCAATACTTCGCTTCGTATGTAGGAAGGATTCTATGGCATGTTGATGCAACCAGATATGTGGTTCGTCCTTAGAAGTGAAAGACACGGCTAGGAGGAATGCGTTGGAAACTTGAAGATGGAATAATAACTTTTAGAAGAGTATAATATAATATTCAAGAGAACAAACTTTATTTCTTAAACCTCCAAAAATTACTTACAAAAAAATGAATACAATGACTAGTCTTTTATAAGCTTTACAAACATGTATCTAATCTAGTCAAGATACTACCGTTAAATGCCTATTATGCCAACATGATTCGTGAATACATGAATCAAGTAAGGCATGAATTCATTGTACGTGTATTTGTTATTTAGAATACATATATCGCATTAAGTACGTGTATACCAAAATATATTTGAATTAACTTACCAAAATAAATAAAGTTTATATATTCATCACCACATCTTAAACTTCACTTAGGGTCCGTTCGATTGCAATAGTGGAAAATTGGTGGAAAGAAAATGAATTTCAGAGAAAATAATTGCCTAGAACTTGTTTTTCAGGGAATTGTTAATTAAGTATGTTTGATTGGTATAATTTTCCACTCGAAAAAATTTAAAATTTTGTATATTTTTGTATTCGTTTGGCTTTGTTTTACATGAAAATTGTCCATTAAAGTGATAATTTTTTCCACAATGGTTATAAAATTTGTTTCCATTGCAAAAAAGTAAAAGAAAAAAAGTTCTTTTTTTATCAAAGTTTAGAGTTCGTGGAATTGTTAATTAAGTGTGTTTGATTGGTATGATTCTCAACTCGGAAAAATTTAAATTTTTGTATCTTTTTGTGTTCGTTTGGCTTTGTTTTACATGAAAATTGTCCATTAAAGTGATAATTTTTCCACAATTGGTTATAAATTTGTTTCAATTGCCAAAAAGTAAAAAAAAAAAAAAACAAACAAACAAACAAAAAATTCCTAGAAAATCATTTTTTTTTTATCAAAGTTTAGTGTTCGTTTGGTTTTGTTTTACGTGAAAATTGTACATTAAAGTGAATTTTTTTTTTACAATTGGTTATGAAATTTGTTTCTATTACAAAAAGAAAAAAAAAACTGGAATTCAGTTTCCCACCAAAAAGGTGGGAAAAACAATTCAACCAAATCATGGAATTAGTGTATATGTGGATCATTTGTGGAAAGTGTTTTAAATTTTGTGACATCGAACACTAGAAAAGATGAAAAATAGAATTCCATTTTCCATGGAAAATCTCTCTTATCAAACGGCGCCTTAATGTATTCTAAGCAAACTTCGTGAATAGATTAAGGCTGTCAAAATTTAGATGGCTTTGTCAGGAGATTCAACAAGAACATTTACTTTTCATGACTGGAAATCTAGCAATCAAGTTTGTATTGCAATCTCATACAATCATCCGTTGATTCTTCATTAGAATGTATTGGTATTCTCCGTCCTTCACTTAGAAGAGAATTTTACCTTTATACTTGACTCTCACTTTCGAATCATCTCGAAATGTAACATGGCCAAAGTAGTTTTTCAAGTTCCATAAAGATGGATTTATCTCTCGACACGTGTTACTTGTTCTAACGTCTAAGTACCAAGAATTATTGCCTACTTGTACCTTGTAGCCAAGATTTCAGTTCCTTCTCATTTGTCTTTATTTTCGACATAGTTGGACTGTTCCTCCACGTTGTTACTCGTGCACTCCCATGCAATGACCAAGTTTGTGACAATTATAACATATCATCAACAATTATTTTTTCATCTGTCTTCTTTGTAAGAATTACGTGTTCCTCGCCCTCTTTCATTAGTTAAGTGTTGTTAATTCTCTTCATTACTGGATGAATATTGAAAATTTTTACACGACCTATTCCAAGTCCTCTACCTATCCAGTTCCTATTGTTCTTCTCTTCCTTATCTTTAAAAAAAAGACTTATTTGCAAGACTTGGTTTCACCGATTCATTCTTCTTTTTAAACAAACTTTTCTTTGGAGCTTGTAGTGTGCCCATGACTTCATCAATAGTAATTTCTTCCTAGTTTTTTTTATTCTTTTGACTACCACCACAATATAATTTAATTTTCGTGTAAAGATGGAAGAATTTTTTCGATCACTTGAAGATTACTTACTTGTTCATCATATCTTTTGTTTTCATTGATAACCACCAATAATCATGAGGAGCAAGTGAAGTTGATTTAGATTCTTTCATGGATAGGGCTTGATATTCTCCTCTCAAATTGAAGACCAACTTTTTTTAATTTGTTCACACCTTTGTATATATATTGAAGAATTTTCTAATTTCTATGCTTGCTTTGAAGTGGTAGCATTTGACTCCTTTTGAAAAATTGTATCATCTAGAGTTTGATGAACCGTACTATGAGCCTTTTGATTCTTCCTCTTAGTTACTTGTTGCAAGTCTCTTTGTACTTGAGGCGTGCATGTTCAAAACCTCTCTATATCATGTCACTCAAATCTTGACTTCTAAAATGTGCTTTCACACGAATACACCATGTATCATTAGTGAATCGAGGAATGAGAAGAGAGTTGTTGTTTGCCATTTCTTCTTTTCACTCTTATAAGCTCGCTCTTTTGTTGAAAACATGGATATGGAACAACAACTTTTAAAAAGAAGAAAAGATAATACTCAACAGAACACTCAATTTTATTTTTAACACTCCAAAATGAGTTATGAGAATGAATAAAATAACTAGCCTTTTATAAGTTTTACAAACATGTATATAATCTAGTCAAATGTAGTAATTACTGAATGCCCTATTTATTCCCAACATGATTCATACTAATGCGTGAATCCATTGTACATGTATACATTCATTAGAATACGTGTATCACATTTGTTAAGTACATATATAATATCAAACTACACTTGAATTAACACCTGCTCGAATGGCACGAAGGGGATGAAGGAACGCTGCCCGTGAAATACCAATGGAAGAAGCTATATTGCGAGAGGAAAATCAAGACCTGAAACGTCAAGCGGAAGCGTCCACTTGACTATGCAATTGGCCGATCTGTAGCCACCACCACGCAACGAGAGAGGGGGGGGGGGGGGGGGTGCAGGAGCAGAAGTGGTCGGGGATGAGAACACCTTCATTGGCGAAAATGCCATCCCACCAAGGGGTAGAAGTCCTCCACATGGAGGAGGTGGTATGACAAAAAGTGGGAGTTGGGTCTCAACTTTCAAGATTGACATCCCTGAATTTCACGGCGGATTCGAGCTAGAGGAATTCTTGGAATGATTAGTAACTGGTGGCAGCAAGCCAAGGCGTACTCATTCAAACAAGGAAAATGTGAAGGCGTGGAACATACTGAAGAAGCATATGCGTGCTGAATTCTTGCCTTTTAACGACGAGAGAATAACTTATTTCAACGCCTACGAGATCTGCGTCAAGGCACTCGCTCCGTGGAGGAATATACCATCGAGTTTTATCAATTATTGGCTCAAATTGATACTCCAAAACTGTACGTCAGGCAGTAACTAGGTACATGGGTGGCCTTCGTATTACATTCCAAGATACTCTGCATTTATTTTCTCCTATTTCTATTTCGGAAGCCATCAGACTGCCATTCAACTGGAAGTCTGGAACGACAGATGAACAGGAGGGGAGATGGATTTTTTTGGGACGGATCACACCATTTGGCGCTCCTGGTTTGACCCGGGATTTAATCACGGGACAACCAGTCTTTTCCCAAAACAGCTGCTGATAAAAAATTCCAGGAGGTTCATTTCGAGGTTGATGACAACCAAAGACTGCATCCCCGTGCATGAATATTACAACCAAAGACCGAATACCAGCACATGAATATTCCATAAGCCGGCTTTTGTATCTTTAATTTTTAGCTGAGTAATATTAATTCCACGTTTGTGGCATAAAGATGAGGGTTTGGTCTTTGAACGGGCAATTTGATGACGACTGAATATATTCCCACCATAATTTTTAATAATTAGATTGTAATTGAATGAAAAAAATCATAATATTTATACATTATCGCATATAAGTTTCAAACTTTTTTTATTGCATTCTCGCTATCAAATTTACATAAATTGTTGATAATTACGGTCTCTCTCCAAAATTTACTTTAGCCCATGTTTAAGCCACATTATATTTTTCATTCTCATTTTTCTACTCATTTTCAACCACACATTCTTCAATAAAATAATATTTTCATCACATCAATAATTTTTATTTCTTTTTCAACAACACATTCCTCATCACATCAACCAAAAAAATACATTCTCTCCACAAAAATGCCTATCAAACAGAGTCTTAAAATAGAATAAAAGGACTTATTTGTCCATTGTATTTTCAAATAAACATAAAAATAAAAATTCAAAAATGTGATTAAATATTTGACCATCACTTTAAAGTACGTTAACAATATTTTTGGATGAAAATCGTGATCAAGAACAATATTTTTTGATAAATGTTAAAAATAAGAATGTGATGAAAAAAAGTTAAGGATATAAGTGTCATAATGAATAAATGTTAATAACCTTCAATGTAATTAAAATGTGGTCTAGTTATTAAAAATTGTAGGGTAAATATAACCAGCCTTTGATGAATTAATTTTTTTTATATTAAAATAGGGCCATTATTGCTAAGGTAATTACCTAATTGCCCATATTTAGATCTTGTTTTGTAAATTAAAATCATATTTTTAGTAAATTTTGATAAAAGTAGATGAAATGTGTGGTCAAAAAGTTGTGAATCACATAAAATGTGATTAAAATTACTTGTTAACTTTGATTTGGGATTTTACTCATATTTTAATCTACACCAAACATAGACTTAGTTTAAAACTTTAGCTTATGTTTGTTACAGATTCTATTGAACTTATTTTATTTTCTCAAGTTGATCATTTTTTACCATATAATCTTCCATAAGATAATGTTACACGTAGACTCATAATTTTTTTCTATTTTTTAACCATGTATTTTTAAAAATATATAATAAAAATTCTACATCAAACCGAAACTTAATAGTTATATTTGAAGGTTAAGATTGCAATTTAGGAGTATGATCTTTCTTGGGAAAAAAATATATGTATGTTTGAAATTTAAATTTATATATACACTTAATTGTTCTGATTAGGTTTCAAGATGATTTCATTTTTTGATTTGACAGTTTTTGCATACGGACCCTACTTTCAGTTCCAACAAGCTAAAGTCGGATTGTGCAATTTGTGTGTGGGTAATTCTTTTTGTGATGAACAATCGGTAAAGTTATTTTATGAAAAACTTGTTGATGCTCAATTGATTTTGTGTGCGCTGTTTGAAAGAAGTATTAAAGGAGAATAATCAGATAATTATTTTTTTTTCCATAAAAGTTGCAATACATATTGCTACACTTGCAGGATTTTCGATATTTGATGATTGCTATTTTTTGCAGTACATTTTTAATGTTGAAATGCTTTTCTATTATCATATTTTTTTGGGTTAAACCCTAGAACTTTTCCCCGTGAAAGCCAAAAACCAACCCAATCTATCTTATGTACTGAGCTTGTGAGTAAATACAATAATTAAAAACTTTCATATCTATATCAGTTTCTGATCCCTGCCTTAGCATGTCATGAATCACCTTCTTTATGTCAGTATAAATTGTGCAACTTCAAAATTTATTAGGTCAAAAACTATTGGGAGGGTTGATAAATAGTATTATATAGTACTAGATGATATTATAGAAGAAAAGAAAAAGTTTGAATACTGTCTACTAATTTCACTATAATTTTGAATCGTATGAAACATGAACGAGATTACTATCTCCAGGAATGGATTCAGGATCGGATTACAAGCCGGATTAATACGTAAAAAATAATAAAAATATTTACAAATGATTTTTTTTTTCCACATAAATTTTTTTTCTACCTAAAAAAATTCAGTGGGCTGGGCCGCCCCGCCACCCCACCATATCACATCCGTCCTTGCAGGGGCGGATCCAGCACCCGACGAGCCGGGGCGGCCGCCCGTGCTGGATCCGTGGGAAAAAATTAATGAAAATCTATATTATATATATATATATTGTTGAAACCTTTAGTAAAATTGTGCGCAGATCGGATGGCCTTGTCTGTGCTTTTGCGTCCTAGGTGCTCAAGTTCGATTCTCTTTTATGGCACTCCTCCATTTAAATTTTAAACACAGTGAATAATAATTAACATTTAAAATACATTTGTACTAGCTTCAACAATTAGGAGGGTAGCTCATATGGTAGTGGGGTGACCTTGTATCCAAAAGGTATGGGGTTCAATTCCTTGCCATTTCACCCTTTTGTTTAATTTTTTTCATACAATAAATGTTAAATAAACAATTATATTTTTTTAGTTTTTGTTTTTAAAATAGTTTCTTTAATAATTTTTTAACTCAAATTATTGCTTCATAATATAGATACTTTTATTTTTAAGTTTAATTAATTTATTTTATAAAATTTAAATTTAGACAATCTAAGAACTACTCTTTATTTTTTTTTAAGAGTTCGAAAAATACTTTTCTTTTGAGGTCAAAAATAGTTTTAATGCTAAAAATCATTATTTTCAAAATATTGCTTAACTTTCGTCTAAATTTAGAGCTTGTATTTACCATTCAATCATGCGTTGCGTATAAACTTTATCTTATCTTGTTTAAGTTCGAAAAAAATTTGAACTTGATCATATCTATATGATTGATAAATGCATTATTTTTCTTATTATTTTGGGTTGTA